>BGPR01004360.1:0-114004 GCA_013235015.1 Araneus ventricosus | reverse complement strand
CCCCCCCCCCCCCTCATTTTGCTGAAGTCCTGAATTCACGGGCAACGCTGTGCGCGCACTGCTAGTTTTGAAATATAAAGTAAAAAGGTATTTGAAAATGCACAAAAGAAAGATAATAATTTTCAGAATTACTTTTTGCAACCACTCATCTCTACTAAAAAGAAAGGAGAATGTGTGTGTGCCTGTGTGTGCTGGTCCTCTACAGGGCAGATCGCTAGACCTGGAGCTACAAGATTTGGCACAAACATACTTTGAAGGGTGGGAATGTACACCTCGGATATACCTTTTCTGAAATTTTAATGAAAAATTTAATTATTTAAACATTAGGGAAAATTTCGGACTTTTTCTTTAAAAACTTCCAAAATATTACCGAAAAAAATTCTTTTTTACACCATCTAAAGGTGCAAAATATTAACTTTCCAATTATATCAATTAAATTTCCATACAATGTCTTCTCTAATTATAATAAATTTTAAATATATTTTTTGGCAAAATTTACAGCGATACTTTTCATTGTTGCAAAGCAACTCAAACCGTTTTCATTGTTTAAACAAATATTTAATTGCATCTTTTTCTCTCATTGTTGTAATCTGAGATAGGATCCTAATAAACTTTGCTTTCAGCTTTTATTTCATCAAGAGTTTTGCGAAATCTGTCAACTAAGCTCTCCGAGAAATTGCTTTGCTTACATTAAGAAATATATCTATTTAGCTGAATGATTATGGATTTTATGTTTTCATTCTATTCTCAGCATGTTTTAATCCAGCTAAGATACCGCTGGCCATAAAATGTGCTGCGGCATTTTAATGTTGGAATCAAATACATATTTTACAAGAGGAATAAGAAAGTGCAGATAGTGCCGACAACATGGGATTAGAGGTTAAAAGACATTGTCAGTTATTTGACTCTATTAGAAACACTTATGTAGACAATGAACAGAAGAGGTCTAAGGTCACTAATACAACGTGGGTTAAATATCTACCACAATTTGAGGTTTAAAATTTAATAAAGAGAACCATGATTATAAAATGATGCAAAATTCAGTTGAAATCATATTCCCAGCGAACAAGCTGGTAGCCAAAGAAGGCTAGTATTATATAATTTGCAACAATTTCATTTATCTTTTATATTAAGAAAAATAGAATATTAAAAATATATATAAACATGAGTTCAAATTTGCAATCGAAATAATTTCTTTTAAAATTTCTCAGACGGTTTATATATATATATATATATATATATATATATATATTAAACCAAACAAGAAACAAAGGGGAAAAAAGAAGACAAAAATATAATAAATTGAAAAATATCATGGCGAGCCGCTCGTCAGGAAGAGAAGCCCGCCTATGATAATATATATATATATCAAAAGTAAAGTTTCAATGGAGAAAGAGAGAGTTTTATATTATTTTCCCCTTTTGTTTATTCTTATATAATTTTTATCCGTATTGAAACTATCGGTATTTTATATCGATCAGTTTATTGCATTTCTTCTTTACGTTTTGTTGTTTCAGTTTGTTTTTATGTAAATTTTACTACTGATTTGATTGTTTCTTGTATGTTTGTATGTATACATACATACATACATATATACACATTTTATGTTTAATATAAATAGGCTACCATTCTGGAATAGCAATATAAGTATTCAAATCTTTCGAAACATCATCCTGAACTATTTACATGGAAGCACAATTTTAATCACAGAGAGTAAAAAACAGAGATCCTATATCGATACATTTATTGAAAATGCCCTGATATATGGATTTCCTATTAATTTCATTCTTGCTTATATTAACAAAAAATTATTAACAGATTTAAAAGAATAGTACATTAGAATTGATTAATTTGAATATTCATATGCTTTGATTTCAATGAGTTTTAGTACATCTTAACATTAGTAAATGGCGCCACTATTATTAGAAATAGTCTGCAAATGATAACATGAAGTATATTATATCATTATTTAAATGTTAATATCAAATTAAAATAGCTTAATATAATGTTCTTAAAAAATATAAATCTGTAGTTTAATTTTTAATGATGATTTAATATAGTGTATATAACACATTTTAGTTAAAATATTTTCACAATAAATGCGGAACTGTAATTCGTATTTAGCTTTTGTCAATTTTTGCTATGACTTTAAGCAGTAAGCATTTAGTTAATTTTCTTGTTCATTTCTTAATATATTTTGGAGATTTACTCCTATATTTGTTGCCTTTTTCCAACAATTGGCCCTCACAGAAGGTTGGCGTCTATAAATTTCGAAATAATGTGACATAATCGATTCTTCAGGTCGATTGACATTTGATTGTTGGAATTCCATATCTGGATTCGCTTTTTCATAGTAATAGTTTTTAATCTTATTAGCTTTCTGTATTTCATTGTGTGAATAATATTAGGTTATATAGTTTATTATATTTAATTTTAAAAGATGGTTTAATAGATGTATATGATGAAAATGTTATTTGAGTTTTAATGGTTTAAAAATATATAACTATATATATATATATATATATTAATAGTAAGTTTGGAAGTGAAATAATAAGGAAAAATCTTTCAGGAATGAATTTTGATTTCTTAAATGAAAAATTTAATAATTTAACAAGTCATATGTAAAATGATTAAATTTTATATAATAAATTTTTAATTCCAAAAGAATTGAAATTAAATTGCACGATAAATTCTTGATATAATTTAATTTCAAATTCAAATGATAATATTATGTTTTGAAATGTTATAGATAATATTATGCTATGTATTTTCTGGAATTATTTGAAATGATAATAATTGCGCACGAATATTTTCAATTCCAATATAATTAAGAAAATAACACGATTAAATTCCTAATTGCCGTATAATTAAAAAATCAGATTTTTAAAAATTTATATCACTTTACATCATTCTCAGAATTTTCTTTCCCAATATATTAGAAAAGCAGACAAAAAATTCCTACTTTTCTTAAAATTCTTAATATTTTTATATTATTTTCAGAAACGCATTGTAACAATTTCCTCAAATTGTTATTTGTTACTTTGTTGTATTATATACATAAAAAACTCTTAATGTTATAATACTGTATCAGGCCTTTCTAACCGACGTTTCTTTCTAACCTGTTCTATTCCCACGAATTTACCACAATATGGTGCATTTTTTGTTAAGCTTCTTAGTACACTGGTGTACAAAATTAATGACCATTTCATAAAATGTGAAAAATTTGGAGTTAACACGAAAACAAAGGCTCAGAATCAGTTGTGGAGAATCGGGTAACATACAATCATGGAAACACACATTTTACACTGGAGATTCTGTCACGAGGACATTTAGTAGACCAAATAGAAATTGAATAAGACGAAAAGGGATTTCGGCCGATCCCGTTTCACAGAAAGCTGATAACCAGATGAGACTTTCATCAATGGTTATGTTCGATGTGCATAATGTTTACATACATTTTCGTGAACATAGCAGAAATATTCGGGAAGATATAAAGGGTTTTTTTTTAAATCCCAAATTTATCGCATGTTTTTTGCTTATATCTTGCAGTTTATCATCAAATTGTAGAAGAACTGCAGAATACTAGACAATATGTTATATAAGTATTGTATAAAAATTCCAAGTAAGTACCTTGAATATTAGAGAAAATATGAATACTTATGGTAAGTAATGTTTTATTGCGCATGTGCAAATCATAGCGTAATTTTCCTTTCATAATTTCAGAGCTAGATATATAGGGAAATTTATATAAAAATTCAGTTCAGTACCGTTAGTATTCAGTAAGATATCAGCATTTCAGGAGCTGCAGTGCTTTTGTTCTACAAAAGAAACAAAATGATGAGTGCTCCTGCACCAATTGATTTTTTAAACTTGAATCTTCGAACAGTAATATTGAATTCTAAGAAGGTGAACGGGGTCTGTGAAACGGGGTCATTCGAAATCCTTTTTCGTCGTCATTAATTTCTAGTCCATGCCCTAAATGTCCTAGTAACCGAATCTCCAGTGTAAAATGTGAGTTTCCTCTATTGTATGTGACACGATTCTCCACAACTCATTCTGAGCCATTGTTTTCGTATTAACTCTACATTTTTTCGTATTTTATGAAATGATCCTTAAGTTTGCACACCAGTGTATAATGAAAAGTATCGACCTAAAATTTTCATGCCAAAATTGCATGCCGAATTTGAGTAATCGCTTTTAGACATTCAGGAATAGGCAGACCTACTGATAGTCAGCCTTTTGATAGAGCTGTAGCATAATTTGACGCAGGTCTACAGGTCTGGTGGAAAAACCACATAGGGGAATTTGTGGTAGATCGATACGTGGGAACATTGATACAGTCTATAAATTTTGATGATTGGAATGGCTCAAGATGTCCATATCCCCTCACATATATGCCACTGTAACCAAAAGCACATGCATATTTTTCTGCCATGTTAAGTCAAAAGTTAATTTACAAATGAATCAAACCGCTAATCTTCTCGTCTAAGTGTTTTTTACTCTAAGTATGTGTTGTGTGATTTTTTTTTACTAGTTACGTTTTCTTGGCAGGGAATCTACAACAAAGGTAGGAAAAAAACATTTATATTTCTCAACTATATTAATGTTTGAGGTTTTTAAGCGTTGCCTTTTATTAACCACTTGTTTTAAGTAAAACAGGCTCTTGGGACAGATTGATACAATTGCCCCCGGGGCACATTGATAGGCGTCTTCTGTGTGTACCAATGTGCCTCAACAGCAACTACTTTGCAAAATCGTCTTCAGAAAAGGAAAATTAAAACGTAAAAATGAACTATCTAAGAGAAGCATGCAATTAAGTATTTGTTTAAACAAAGAAAATGTTTGGAATTTCATTGCAAAAATGAGAAATATTGTTATAAATTAAATTTAAAATATTTTTTATGAAATTATAAAAATTGGAGAAAAATTATTGTATGGAAACTAAATTAATATCATCGAAAAGATAAATTTTGCATTTCCAAAAGGTGTGAAAATTATTTTTCAGCTATATTATTTTTATCAAGGAAGAAAGCGAAAATTTTTCTTAATTTTTAATTAATTAAAATTTTCGAAAACGGATTTCAGGTACACATTTCCTCCCGTGAAAGTATTTTTAAACTCACACACACACACACATTCTCTGTTATTATTTGTAGAGATAAATTATTTTCTGAGACAGTATTGTTACATTTTTCAAGACTTATTAAAAATGTTGAATTTTGATTAAAACAAAAGTTTTTTACTTTGTTAAACTTTTAAACATTGATTTGTATTGCAAAGTTTATTGATAAAACAATTTTTTTTATCTCACACATATTAATCATAATTATTTTCGATATTTCCGTGTGTATCATTGTACCCCTGCTATGGAGCTGATAGATACAAATCCATTTTTAGGGAAAAAGTGTAATAAGTATTTTATTATGTCATTAATGAACAAAATTCGACTGAATCCTATATTAGGTTAACAGATGTATAAATCTAGTGTATTAGTTCTAATTATTTCGGTTAGTAAAATCATTTTTTAGCTTTCCGTAAAAAGTGTATCAATGTCCTCGCAATTGCCCTATACCGTTGTGTTCCAATGCACGTGGATGGACAGACTTCCCTAAGACGGATTTCTTCCAAAATTTAATACAAATATAAAATTTTGGTAAATAAACCTCATAATAAATTAAATTAAATTATTAATTAAGTTAAATTTTTTCCACAGACAGACATAATTACGAAAATGATTTTTTTGGATTCGGCGAGACCAAAATGTGAGGACTCTCTAAAATTTCTGTGCCAAAATATTTGACAATTACAATTTTTTGTCTTGTATAATTGTACACGGAGAATTAAAAAAAATGTTTACTCCAAATTTTGTTTCATTACCATAAATATCACCCTATGTAGTTCCTTCAATCAAATAACTACAGTTGAATTTCCTCCAGGAAATTAACCGTTATTTCCGCAATTTATTATCCTATTTTTATAATTTTATTACAAAACTCTTTAAATATTTAACACTTACTTATTCTATTGATCCGATTAAAATCTTGTCGAACGCTATTTATAAGCCAAACACGTAAAACATTTATTATTGACAAAAAACAGGCCTTCATCTTAATGAATTTCCAATTCGATTAAAAATTTTCTATTAATGAATTTTCAATTCGATTGACAATCTTCTTTTAATGAATTTCCAATTCGTTAACAATTTTCTTTTAATGATTTTCCAATTCGATTAACAATTTTCTTTTAATGAATTTCCAATTTGATTAACAATTTTCTTTTTAATAACTCTTCAATTCAATTAACAATTTCTAATTCAATTAACAATTTCCAATTCAATTCACAATTTCTAATTCAATGAACAATTTCCAATTCAATCAACAATTTCCACTATGAATTTCCAATTAGATTAACAATCGTTTCCGTCTGAAAATCAAAATATACCCCTTTTAATGAAGCTTTATAAATTCATTGGTTTAAAATGCCATTACGATATACGCTTCTCATAAATGAGATGAAACTTCGTCTGAAATCAACGGAATCGACGCATTTCATTCAAATAAAAATTGGGCTTTAGCGAAATGCTTTTAGAACGAGATCAAGTAAAGAGATATCGATTAGAAAGCATACTTTCTAAAGTAATAAAATGCTGCAAAATTCAATAAAAATTCATAAAATATTTAGAATTTGAAAAGGAATGTTCATATTGAAGATTGGTTCTAAATCGCCTTTAATTAATTTTCCGAAATTTTATTGAAAAAGAAATAAAAAAGATTTTTTTAATATTCTATGTTAAGTATATCTCAGATATACTTAATATAGATCCTCAGTGGGAGTTCTTTTAAAACGGAAATTTTTCGCGAACTAAATTTATTTTATCACAAGAACTATTACGAGTTTTGGAACGAAATTTGACACACTTATAGAAAAATGTGTGCAGGACCGAATTATTTAAAAAATATCGTTTTTCGTCTTGGCAATATTATTCTAAGATAGCATTTCGGTTAATCAATCTGTCGATATGAATAAACGTGTTCTCTAGAGACATTTCCATCGACACCAGTTTTGTGAAAATCCGATGACAACTTCTCGAGTTATAGAGCTGTCCCATTTCCGAAGTTACTTATTATATATGAATCCCAATATCGAATAAGTATCCCATTTCGGGCTAACTCACTTTTTCCTTTCTTTGCCTACCCTGGCAACACGTACTGGTAAGCGACCAAACAAGGCAGAATTTCTTATCTGTGTCATTCCCCGAAGTTCGCATTGGCAAAATCAACTCCATTCTTAGTCAACTAGTAAAATCGACGAAGAATGGAGGTTAATAGTGCAGTTATATTATATCGAGACCTCTGTGAAGAAGTCTAATGCCATAACTAGAAGTGACAATCCAGAAGGGTAAACGAGATTGAGGCGCCATCTATGTGCAGTTAGATATATTGAGGCGAGTGAATAATTTGTTCCTAATTCGAAAATTTGCCTTTGGAAAGAAATGTAGCTGCGTAAAATGTCTTTTTTTTCTCTTTATTTTCCTTCTGATTGTATTTTAATTTTTGTTATTTGGTAATTAATCAAGATTTTGTGTTTAGGAAAGTTTGAAAGTGTGTATAGGAATTTGAAATTGTGAGAAATTATGTTGGTTATTTTAAGCTTTTTCCTATGAAGCAATGTACTTTGTGAAGAAATTTTGTACTTGAATTTGCTGGCGTTCTTTGGAACTGCCAGTGGCTCGATATTTGTATGTCCGTAAAGACAGGTCAAATTACTAGTTATTATTAGACGCCGAAATAAACGAGTATGTTAACATTTAGATAGATTTCACTGACTATCGCACAAACTAATGAGTGGATATAAAATTTACCACTTTTAACATTATTTAAATTCCTTTATATTATCTAGAGATCATGGATGCTCGCTTTCTAGCATGGTCTTATCTCCTTTAATAAAACGGGTTGAGATTTTGGTCTGGCCTTGACCCGATTATATATATATAGAATTGCATGCAAAACTGACCCGTGTAAAAGGCGAGGTGGTTTTAACATTGTTACATGTTCTGTATTTTTCATAATCTAAAGATCTGAAAACGACATTCATTATATTCTTATTTTTAAACCAATGTATACTTTCACTATACATTTAAGCATTATTTATTAAAGGACTGATAAGCCGTTATGTAAATAAAAGACAGTAATCGTAATTTTTATAACCACCTTTGATTATTAGAAATTTAATGTTTCTATTTCAAAATCATTAAAAATTAATAAAATGTTTTAAGACAGTTATACTATATTTCAACAACGTGGTAAAAATAACATTAAAATTTTGTTATTAAAAATTTATCATAGAAATTGAAAAAAAATATTACCTTTATGGCATATCTTGAGTACGAATTACATATTTCTTATTTTATACGATTCATGTGAATGGAGTTAGGTATTTAGCTTTAAAAAACTTGAATCATGTCTTACATGCTAATGCAAATCATTATGAATTGAATTAAACTCATTGCATGTTGTTGTTTTTTTCACTTTCTAGTGTGTGAAGTGTAGAAAGAGAATGTTTGAAAATCGTTAAAAATTCTTTTTCGAGATTTTGATAAATCTCTACCTTTATTGAGCTACTCCTATGATCCAATTTATTCGTGTTCTTTGAAGAGTTCAAATGGTCAGTCCGTTTTGCATTTTTCAACTATTTATTTGACGAACACCAACATGACCTAAACACATTCACGAGCACGTATTTCACACGAAAGAATACTTAGCCCTCCTGAGGTCAGGCCCGAAACTGTCTCGGGAAAGAAAACTCCCTCATAAGTGTCTGCCCCTAGATATCCTTTTACCAGTTTTTCTGTCATCCCAGGTGTCAAGCGGCGACATAATGAAAGGGAGTGCCTGTGGTTAGGGGAGGGTGAGTTTAAATAGATCTAGTCTTTCAACTTGCATTGCGTTTAGCAGCGCAAAATCAGGGCCAGAAGTCCCCTGCGTAAAATTCGCAGATCATTTTGAGTTTTTTTAAGATTTAGAGAGAAAATGTGTATCCAAAATAAATGACAATTAATGGGCATAAAATTGAACGTTTATAAACCTCGAATATACATTTATACGTATTTTTATTAGACTTATCTGTAGGATTTTAATTTAACTAAAGAAACGTTTTTAATTTTAAAAAATAATAAAAGGAATATAAAATAAGAAAATAAAAAGGTGAAAATTTTCTGTTTTATAGATTACTTTAATTTAAGGGCATTCGAATTAAAATTGCTTTTGAAACTTAATTTTTGAATATAAAATACTATACATATATAAAAGATTTACTTAACATATGAGTACATTTATGCCTTTTAATGAAAATATATTTTGTTTTAATTTATTAGCGTATTTAAAAATGATAATGGACAAATCTATGTAATCAAAATGTTCAACTGTTTCATTCTGAAAAGATTAACATTGATTATATGAAATCGAATGTTTTCTTTATGTAATAATTTATTATAATTGGGAATTTTAAGATTGTTGAGTATTAAATAAGATTCTTACTTAGTCTTTTTTTTTGGAATTATGAAATCAAATAAGTTTCTTCTTTATGTTTATCAACATGAACAAAATAACAGATAAAATTAATTTAATGAAAACGCAGCAAAAATTATAAAAAAAGTGCTTAACCTAAGGTCATCTATCATTTTAATATTTCAACACACGGAATTTTTTCCCCGCAGTAGCCCCCTTTAACGGATTCCTAGATGCAATCTTAGTTGCAAATACTAATTTATGAAACACCGCAAATCGCAATATCGAGATTCGGAACTTCGTATAAGATTCCTTATTTAAAAAAAAATTTCTAAATGTGGTAGAAACAAAATAATAACGCAGTGTTACTAATTACGATTATTGGTTTAAACACACATTTTCAGTCCTACAAAGCATTTACACATTATGTTTTACAATGCATTGTTTTAATTAAATAATTCTTAATTTTTAAGATTTAAAAACACTGATTTTTTTTCCATATTCGCCCCCACCCCCTTTTAACGGATTTCTAGATTCATCCTTGGTAACAAATGCTAAGTTATGAAAATTTAATAAAAAATAAAATCGCAATCACATGCAAATAAACACCAGAAGCCGTAATCTCGAAATCCGAAATGCCGATTGAGATTCCCTATTTACACAATTATTTTTCTAAATGTTTAAGAAACAAAATTATAACGTAGTATCACTAATTTTGATTATTGCTTTAAACACACATTTTAAGTGCTACAACACAGTTGCAATGTACTGAATGAACAATACATATTTGTTTTTGTTTCAAGAATTAAATATCTCGTGCCTAACTTTGAATAATAATTTCATAGTTCGAGGTAATAAAAATATTTATATAAATATGTAGTGAGCAGAAAACAATGAGATGGACACATTTCATTTGTAACAAAAAAGATTCATATAAAAAATTATAAAAATTTATTCTCCTAACGTTAGTTTAATGTAGCGCTTTAAGAAAAAATCCAAAAACGTTCACCGATAAAAACTCCAACTTCTTGCGGAACTGACTGCATAAGGGGGAATGCAATCTTTTGTCCAAACCCTGGCACTTTAGAGGTAAGCGCTGCTATTTCGTCCTGCCGACTGGAGGGTTAGAAGAATGACATTTAAATCGGCAGATTACCGATTCCACTCTTAGGACCTCATTCGTCCATGATTTTTTCCACAGAGAAACAGATACAGAGGTCTCACTCCCATAGACACTAATGGCGACTTTTTTAACATTGCACTTCACATAGACAGTACTCCACCAATGTGCGACAGTGGGAACTAATCGGAGTACGTCACTGTGACGCGAGAGTTTCCCTATCGTCATGGCAATGAAGTAAACCGTTATTTCAATCCCTATCGTCATGACAACGTTGTAAACAGTTCTAAATAAAGTACTGTGCCTAATTCTAAAAAACCCGATTATAATAAATAATCTGGGAAATTTGACAAGGAGCAGCAAGAATTAAACCGGTAACCCAACATGGCGGCGTTTCGGTTGCTTTTCGTTCAATATACAATATAGCGTCGTTTTTATGGTTTGTAGTTCTGTCACAAAGACTGTCCAGCGTAGGTGGCGCTGTGATAGTTAACCAACCTCCGGAGTGAGACCTCTGGTACTCTTTCTATGTGGGTTTTTTCCAGACTGATTGAATTCCCATCGGATAGGGAAGGTGCATGCTAATAATTTCCCTTTTTAGGGATTACTGTGGCCAAGTGGCCACAACATTTTAGACCTCCACTAGTCCGAAAGCCACATTTTTGGATTAATGTCTGTCTGTCTTCCTATGAACACGATTGCTGAAAAATGTATTGAACTCTAGGGAAGAAATCTGGTAGATAGTCTTACCACCACATATGCAGAATTCGATCAAATTTCGGACAAAATCTGTCAAAAGAAAAGTCTGTATGTCTCTCTGTCCATGTGCATGATAACTACAACCCGCAAAATGTTTAAGGATGAAATTTGATACATAGTTTTATCATAGGAATTGTAGATATGTATCATACTTTGGACAAATTTGAAATCTGTAAAAGGGTGATCGGTAGTAAGTCAGTGTATTCGCTTGTATGTCAACTCGAAAACTCAAGAATAATTGACTCAGATAAACAAAATTTGGCTTGTGGTGGTGTAATCAAAATTGCATATCAATAACTGTAACAAATTTGGGACGTACCTGTCGAAAGGAAGACGACTAAAATCCGCATTCTGTTTACTCCATTATCTTACCAAACACAAAACTTGCGAAATTGTGCTACTACATTCGAAAGACAGACAGGGTAGGTGGTGAGGGAACACTCGTGCTTATGGGCGTTGCCGCCTGTCTCCCTTCTTCAATGATACGTTCCAGGGATGTTGACTCTTATAAGTAGAAACAAAGAGAAGGTGCTATTTCCTATATATATATAAGAGAAGTTCTAGGGGAGACACTCTCGCTGGTTCACTAATGTCTTACAAACGAAATAAGCTCAAAGTCTTTTTATCGGAGTCGATTGCGCCTTGAATTGAAGGTGGTATAACTTCTTCACTGTCTTGTTTATCATTGCTTAAATTAGCACCAGACAATTTCTCTTCTATTTCTTTCATTATTGTGAATAATACCGATATCATGATATCAGCATCATAGTTCACATGCTCCTCGAAAGTGATCTGTGCTCTCAGGAGCTACCAGTCTTCAACTATGAATATAGATTCAGCATTTCTTTCGGCGAACCATTTTTATCGTTGAGATCACATAATATAGTTTTGGATCTGGAAACCCTGGTTCAATGAAAAAACTTTATTGCTTCAGATTTGTCTTGATTCCATACTGGAAAGTTGGTATTTCCACCTGAAATACGTTTATCTTCTCGTTAGTGTTTCTTTTTGTGAGAGTTTGGTGAAATCAACACTTTATGGAGTGGACTTTTAAGTTCGTGATTCCTAGCTCCAAGTGTTTTAATTTGCTCTTACAATTCGGTAGAAACAAAATCACTTTCACATCTTGCAAAAAGTTAGTGTCTTGATGATGGGCAGGGCATTGATCCATAATAATCAAAATGTTACTTTTTCATTCTGTCATATCTATTTCATTTTTTTAGTCGCTTAATTAAAATGTTAACCGTCATATTATCCGTCATCAACGTTTTTCTTATTACTTCATATCTTACAGGTAATGTCTTGACCTTTTTAAAACTCCGTGGCATCAATGATATTCCTATGATTATAGAATCATCTTATCATTTCCTTCAGTTTTGTCACAAATCAGAAGTTTAAGGTGCTTCGTAGCATTGTCTCCACCATAGCAATTGGCACCTTTAAATGCGAAATTCCTTGTATGAATGAAATGGAAAAAGAAAACACTTTCATCAAAACTATAAATGTTTTTAGCTGGATTCCATCAATTCTGAAACATTCGTAAACTTTCTAAACTTCACGCTTGCTACTTGACTTGAAATCCCATGTCACATTTTAAACTTATGAAAACATCCCGAAAAAATGGATCTTTTACATCGAATTGAAATTCAGTTTATTTTGCTTTTCTATAAGCATGGGTCCACTCAGTGGAATATTTGATTCAAGATATTCTGTTGGAACCTGCTATCGTAAGATTGGATAAGGTTAATATGGAATACGCTATCATGTATACACTTTCAGTAATTTTTAGTGGAATTTCAGCTAGCTACTTCTCTGTCATGTACATTTTTCTATGATAGACAAGAACTTTAAAAATTCAATATAGAACGACGAACTTTTTGGTCTTTTCTACGTTTGTTAATCCTTTTCTCTTTTCAAATTCTTTTAAAATTTCGGTTTTACCTTTCAATAAAGGTGCTTTACGCTTTCGATAAATTTTAGGTTTTTAAAAAACAAACAAATCAGCAATAGGGTTAAAAAGTAGGAGTTCAAAGACACAGAAATTCAAGAATGATGAGTTCATTAGTGAAATTAGTCGTGTGAACTTATCCTAAACTGATTGCAACATTGTCTGCTCACCATCCTCCACCAATGGGATGTTCACAAATCTTCTACACTTCCCGAGTCCTTCATTTGGAAAAAGCAGGGAGAAAAAAGATGCTATTCCCCTCCTTTTTAGGAAAACATTTCTCTTTAATAGTAACGGAGAAATGATGACCGGGCAGAAACTTTGCGAATTGTAGAATTCGGAAAACGACGTATAACCGAAGTTTTGAGCGGTATAAACGAAGTACTTTTCCATCATTATAGTTACTAATGAATTGTAAATAAAACGGCGTGTAAAGCAGAAGTGTACAAATGTCTCTTTAATGTATATGCTGAATAAACGAAGTTGAATTTTTAGGCTTTGTACATATAATTTTAACAATTGTTTGACGTGTGCGAAAAAGAAATTACAAATGACCAAAATATCAGAAAGACAAGGCAAGTGGTGGATATGGGTAATATAACTGTACCACTCAGTTTGTATTAGGCATATGGATATAATATTGAAACAGAAGGTTTGATAAGGTCTTTTCGAAGTAATACGACAAAATTTGTAAATGTATTGTTGATTGTTTCTTCTGTATATACATCCCTGACTTCTTCGCTCTATGACATAACCTAGTTTGGCTTTATGGGAAATCAAGCCCTGATAAACGACCTTTGAATAGAACCAAACAAATCAAGGATTTTTTTATAAAATACAAAATGATATTTTTATTTTTTAAAATAAAGAATCGAAAATGGAAAGTAAAAATATGAAGACATTTTTTGATTTATGACATTGTAGCGATGTCTACCAGATAACAAGGAACAACCAGATTTCGATGGAAACTGGTTGCAATGTGTCCTCAAATCTCAGAAAAACTTCAAAATATTGCAAACAAGAAAGCAAAAAGCCATGCACCCTATCACACTTCAGGGAGAAAAATGGCAGAATCTAAAATCTGTAGTTTATTCTTTTCTCCTTCAGTAGTTAGCGTCTTCAATAAAAACTTCTTCTCCAGTAGATCCTTAGCAAGAATTCAATAATCGCAGTATATTTTTCGATTCGGACTTTCAAAAGTGTGGACTTGTTCATATTTCTATGGTAACAAAAAATATGTTCTAATAGGACCGTGTCAATTTTTCTAATTACTTTGTACATTGGCAAATACGAGAAATAAAAAACAAAACTATCTCATTTATATATGTTTTTATTTCTTCAGAAGCAAGCGCAGCAGAATTGAAATATAGGCCGTTAGAAAGAATAGTAATAGAGATTTCTGATTTTGATTAATCGGTTTTGCTTTTTATAAGTAAAACGACGCAGAATCAAAAGGACCTTGTGTTCTTAAAGATTGCGATTCATCTTTGAACAGTCTTCCTCCTGAAATTTATAGATGTGGTAGTGAAACGTGTATGGTTATATTTTCAATAAATAATGCAACAGACAATTTCTCAAACTATAAAAATAAAGCTTTTAATGAAATAAAATTTATTTTGGCTTTTATTTTTGAAGCTTTTTACTCAATAAAATATAACTTGATAGGCGAACACTTACTCCTATAATTGATTTTCCGATAATTTATTTCTTGAAGACTAGAATTATGAAATTTCGTACAATTGCGCGTTCTCAGTGAGAAAACACTATTTTAATATTTTTGAAAATTAATTATCAATCAATCCATTAAATGAATTTAATTATCATTACATACGAGCGGCGCTACCTGTGAGGGAAATTGCGTAAAATTGGTTTCAAGATTTTATAATATTTAAAATAATAAGTTATATTAAAGACATAAAAGTAGACAGTAATTCAAATAAAAATTATTCCTACCTTTCGGTAAACAATTAAAATTTATTTTAAAAGCTTTTTTTTTATTTCTTTGTTTGATAGAGATCGCGTTATTATTTCTTGAATATCCAGTGAACCCAGTCTGTGTGGAATTCCACACCTGATGCGAAAAGAAATCGAAGAAATATCCATTCACGGAACATTAAACTGTGAAGTTTTATTCTATTGAAGTTGAAAAGTCTCAAGGTTTTCTTTTTCTTCGAAAGCAGCCAAAAACTTTTTCATCGTAGTAAACTGCAGCTATAAAAAGTTTATTCTACTCATGGGGAAAATAGGACGGAGACTTTAGGGACGTAGTGCTTCAGAGGCTTTGGTCACAGGATTCTATGAATGCGTCCTTCGTTACGGCACTACGAAAAGTTACTTACTTATTTGAATTTTATGTGGATGCTCTCTCTTTGAGTTTAAAATTAAGTCAAGTTCCATTTCAGTCGCTGTAAGGTGGAGAAGAGACTTGATTTAGAACTCCCGAAGAGAATTATTCTCAGGGAAAATGGCTGCTAATTTAAAAGATATATTTTGCATGTGAGAATCCTTTTTTTCTTTTCTTTCATTTACTTTAGTTTGGAGAAGAACTTTTAATAAGCATTATTTTCAGGGGAAAAGCACACTGTCGTGAATTTAAAAGTTCCCCTTTTCATGAAAATCCTTTTTCTCTATATTTTGATATTCATTTCGTTTGCTTCACTTTAGAGAAGAAGCGCGCTTTAGAACTCTTAATAAACATTATTTCCATGGGAAAAGCACGCAATCGTGAATTTAAAAGTTGCCTTTTTCATGAAAATCCTTTTTTCTCTATATTTTGATAATCATTTCGTTTGCTTCACTTTAGAGAAGAACCTCGCTTTAGAACTTTTAATAAGCATTATTTTCATGAGAAAAGCACGCTATCGTAAATTTAAAAGTTCCCTTTTTATATTTTGATAAAATTTTATATTTTGATATTCATTTCGTTTGTTTCACTTTAGAGAAGAAACGCGCTTTAGAACTGACGATAGACCTTATTTTCATGGCAGAAAACGTTTTATGGAAATTTAAAAGTTCCCTTTCTGATGAAATCCTTTCTTCGTTGAACAAAGATTTGGACAAAGTTGGTCAAATGTAAAATGTGAAAATTGCATATTCGATTTCTCATCTTTTCACTATACAACAGATCGTAATTTTAAACATGCCACATTGTGCATTTACTCAAAGAATTCGAGTGGAGATTTGGTCCGATGGTTTATTTAGTTATTTTATTTGTTCATTTATGCATTTAGTTTTGACATTATGATTCTAGTTTCAACGATTTCTATATATTTGCAGTTACTCTTTGAGAACTTTACTTCTCCGGAAATTTTTACATGCGATAGTGAGGTATTTTGTGTGCATAATTTTTCAACTGATAATACAGGGATAAATACAGGGTGTCTGAAAAAAATCATTGGAAAAATTCCAACACAGGTGCACTCTTCCGGTATACATTAGATGTTTTGTTAACAGGCCCCCAAAAAATTACGATTGCGAACAATTTACACAAGTCTTTGTTTTTATCAGTATTCACAAAATTACAAATGTGTCCTTTCATCAGTATTGAAAAATTAAAATTAAATGAAATTTTCCCATCAGTATTTTTCAAAGCATTATGAATGGAGTTTCGTTTGGTTAGAAACGTTAAAAAAATTTGAACATTATATGAAGCAGGACTATTAAAACTGTCAGCATCTTTAAATGAAATTTTAAAAAATTCTTACATATGCGTTGCCTTTAAGGATTTCATTCATGCCAAACTGAAAGAAAACCGATCGACGCTAAACAAATACGGTCACAGACAAAGAGACGAAAAGCCAAAGGTCGAGATAAAATAGGACATGACTTCGCTCGGACATTGTATAATAAATGAAGTATAGATATTTTTTTAAAATTTTTGAATTAAGATTTTTTAATGGAATCATATTACTGTTATAATCATTATCATTTCAATAGGGCTTCACAGCAGGAAATGGAGTAAGTTGTTGAATGGCTTTTTGAATTATCGCAGGTGCAGCATAAATTTCAGACTGCATGCAATCGCAAACCTCCTCTAAGATTGACAATTAATATATGGCATAACAGATTTGTGAGACTGTTGAAAATGTTTCTCAGAACCTGGTTTGAAATTTCGTAACGATCCGATATGCCACTCTCGACTAATGATGAGCATAATGAAATGTTCTGAATAAGAAACGTCAATAAGAAAAAAAAGAGTACATTTGAAAATGCAAATGAACTTTTTTGACACCATGCGGGGACCGCGCCTCGTCCCCTGGGCAGAAGGGTTCTGGAATCAAAACCCGATTCCGCTGAAGATTCGCCATGTATGTGCACGTCAAATCTGACGCCGTGGGTACAATGCCCTTCTGCTGGCGTGGAACCCTGTAGAGAGAAGTGTCAGATGAATTTACGAAGTCCGCAATAAAATAATATTCATCTTGCTTCAAAACAGAACGTCAATGAAGAAACTAAACTCTGGTATCCTATGCAAAGAATGTTTAACTAACGATTTAAAAACTTTTATTTTATACAAATTTTCTAACTGATTGTACCCACGTATATATTTCATAAAATTCCAGTGAACGCCAGCTCACTGGAATTCCACCACTGCTGTGCTAAAAGCGAAAAGAAATTGAGAAAACAGCCTCTTCCCACTTCACGCAAGATTTCACAATGCAGTTTTATTCTATTGAGGTTGAAAAAATACTATAAGGTTTCCTTTTCCGTCGAAAGAACTAAAAGCTTTTCACCGTAATAAACTTCACCTATAAAATGTCTATTCCACTCCAGGGAGAAATAAGACCAGACTTCGAAAACCACGTGTTGAAGGCTTTGGTCGTTAGATTTTATATATGCGTCAGTCGCTATGGTATATAAATATAATAATTTCTCATTTATTTGAATTAAGAGATCTCTTTCAGTGTGGGCAAAGTAAAGAGCATTTCATTAGCTTCTGTTTAATGAAGAGATGCGATTAAAATCTCGAGAGGCTTGATGTTACTGAGGAAAGTGTTTTAATGGAGGTTTAAAATCCACATTTTATTTGAAAATCCTTCATATTTACTTTCTATAAAATAAAATATTCAGAGCGAAAGTATAATATTCGTCAATTAATGCGATTCCGAAATTTTGATAAAATTAGACATTTTAGTCACTTCTGAGTCAGAAAATAAAACACATTTGGAAAAATGCTAATCTCCTAGGCTGTTTATGAATAAGCACAATATGTTGAAAATATTACGAGTCAGATACATGAGATTCGGTGCATTTTCTTTGCTAAACAAGATCATTTTTGTCTCATTATTTTTACCATATAAGTCAAAAGGCAGAGGTATCTTCCAAATTAAATCGTCGACATTTCTAGTTTAATCTTAGTTAGTAACAAATAAATCACATGATTTTCAAAGATGCTTCTAAGAGACACGCTGCCACTTGATTACAAGGTAGATAGTAAATCATTAATATCTATATCTATATATATGTTTGTTTACAGGCATGTTTCGCCGTCATAAACAGAAAGTCCAAGATAGATCAATCCCTCTGGTTTTTGCATAAAATTGTAGCGATGACCATTAGATAAGAAAAGAAAAGTCTTTGAATAAAAATGCAAGAGTATGAATTCATACTCTCTTATTAAGTGAAGAAAAGAGATAATACAAATATCACACAAACTACAGCAAAAATAACTTTAATTATCTTTTCAAGCATCATTTAGGACTACAAACATAAGAAAAACAACATCGTATTCAAGCAAAACTTCTTAAATTATTGGAAATATGGCGAGTCCAAATGACAGTTGGACTGCGCTTACGTGTAATAATGTCTTTATTTATTGTGGTGAAACATTCAAATCTGTCTGGAATAGAGTTAGAAAAGCCAATAAAATTCTCACACAAAACGCTCTGTGGCGGTGAATGTTTGTTTGACACAAAAGCAATAAAACGTGTACCATCGTGCCATAGATTCATCTAAAGATGCCTAGCGCGCGGTACTCTATATTTTGCCTGAAGAAGGTATTAGTGCAATGGGTATTTATAGTTGAATAAAAATTTTGTACAGAAATGAATATATTCCCCATAATGCAATTTTCTAATGGTGAGTGATTTTACGCATAGAGAGAACAACTGCTATGCCAAGAAAAAATCACACCTAGAATTAATGCAAAAATCGTCGCGCAATCAGAAAACTGTTCTACGTGATAAAAACTCCGTCTCACTCCCGCCATGGGCGGACCTTCGATGCCCAACGGTATTGAATACTTGGAAAGTCCTCGTGGGGGTTGAGTTACTTTGATCAGAAGACGGCACATACTCTATTCTTGGGAGGGGGTTGGGCCATACCTTAATTCCCGGCACGCTGTCGTGGCAGCCAGTTTCCAATTTTCGAATAGGACGGAGATGACTCCTCTATAAATACACCCATGCACTTTCCACAATTTATTAATAGGCGCTGAGCCTATTTTGAGATTTGTTTAATTGATTTTTCACTCACAACCACAACAAGTTTTGTACTAGTTTTCTCCTAATATTCATAACCAGAGAAACCTGAATGTTTTATCATGTGGAATAATAGAACGACAGTCCCACTTTCAGTTGAGTTCGCTTTATACTTATCACCATGTTCCCTTGCAGCAAAGAAGAAACTTCGATATATTTGTGTTTCGTGCATTTAAACAGCATTAAAGGTATTATGATGAACACGGAATATGCATCATGGCTGAATAATGTATTAATTTAATCCGAAATTTCATTTTATTTAGATGATGACTGCTCTGAAGAGTGTGGAATCTGCAAATCCCCATTTTTATAATGATAATGAAATTAAACTTACTGTTTAAAAAATATTGTGCAAAAATTTTATGATATGTTTCGCTGTAACACAATTGGAATGCTCTAAATGTCCACCATGTTTTCCCACAAACCTTTCCAATTTTGAAGCAGTGTATTCTAATACTGAAGGAAGTAAATATGCGGAAATCTTATGAATGTGTTAACTACTGATGTTTTTCAAGTTGGCAGGTTTGTGGGTTAATCTAAGTAAACCTGATAATTAAAAATTACCCAGAAAAATATAACCATAGTTATATAAGAGTTAGGAGGTTATGTTACCAGAAATACAACGGCTGATCAACAGTGAACTGATGAATGTTTTAGCAATTCCTGTTGAAAATTTTAATATGGAAAGATGAACCACTCTTAGTAAAAACTGTTCCCTGGACGCAGCGGTTTTGCTGTATTTCTAGGATAACGAAAGCCATCAACCTATTATGATACCTCTTACATTTGGCAAAATATATTTTCAAACCCTGTTGGGTTACCCTTTCAAAAACTAAGGCCAAATATTGAACGTTGCAGAGAAACCGCGCCATTCCGTAATTTTCGGTTTATAGCGGCACTTGGTGGATTGCATAGGACTTTCTTGGTGTAGAAAGGATCAATTGTTCTTATTCACTTGACCTTTAAGTTCACATCATTCGCCGTACGGATATTCTATGTTCAAGCAACATCAACTGTCCTTCGCACAAGAAAGTAGGAAGCAAATTTTCTCAAACCCGTGCATTCTCATCGCAGAGCTGATGAAGATTATGGATTTGTATAGGTAATAACAATGAATTCTTTGCATCAAATGTCAAATGGTAGAATAAAAAAATATCAACATTGCGAGATAAATTGAGTGCACTCGGATAATTATGTGATCATTAAATTAAATTATCTTTTAGTTGTTTTAACACAGAATTCCAAAAGGAAAATAAACTAAAATTTCAGCGAATCCACCTAAGTTTATTGCAAAATTTAAAAGTTATACGAGAGTAAGTAAAATATGAAAAGAGAATACATTTATTATTTGTAAAATATATTAGGCAGAATTGCAGTCTATATGATCTGTTTCGAAGTAACCCCATTTGCGTTATGTGAGCTCTGTTAAAGATATCTACCAGTCCCAGAAGACATGAAATAATCCAACATTTGCCATCTTCTTCAGGGCTGCCTCGGCAGTCTTTAAAACAGGTGCTGCTAAGTCAAATCTTTGTTACTGATGTTCCGACTTTAAGCTGGGTGCGCAGTACGATCATGAAGTACTTTCAGATACAACAGTAATTGAGCAGTATTACTGAAAAGTATTTAAGAACTAAAAGTATCCAGCAAGAACGCTCTAAACTACAGCCATTCGGTTCGTATCAATACCATGATAATGCAAGCCTCATGATTAAATCGTTGTTACTCAATAGTTGATCTGACAAAATACTGAATGCAGTCAGATTCCATCTCCGTGTGACTATTTTTTGTTTCCTCTTCGGAAATCTCAACTACTGGACGATGTATCCGATTCGGCTGTCTTAAAAAAAGGCAAAGGCGGCTCTGAAGAAAATGTCAAAATATGGCGTCCAGTATTTGTTCAAAAAATGGCAGGAAATTATGTCAAGTATATAAAATTTGAATCGATCCATTTTGATACACATCCTATCAAGTTCAACTCTTAATGTATTTTATGAGTAACAAATGCATTCTTTGATTTACTGTATTATTATGAGATACAAGAACGTCTCTTACAATGTCAAAATAACCAGCTGTCCCGGAAGAAAACCAATTTTCTCTCAACAAAGCAAAATTCGTACCTAACTTACAGTGAAAAAAAGAAGAAAGAGCGGTTATAATTTCTTTTTTCTAAGGCACGAATATATTTGTAATTAGCTATTCATAAAGTCCGGAAGCAATTTAACACTTGAAAGACTTTCTTCAAAATATTAATTAAACTGAAATATTTTTAAATGTTTAAATATTTATCTCTCACTTGGTCCACTTATAAAAGATTGAAACTCTCCTGCAGCTCAAGATAAGGACCCAGTTCACATATGAGTCAGATTCTAAGCACAAGGAGAAAACAAACGTTTCGCTTTTGGAATTGAAAATTAAATTGAATTCTACATACTGGATGCATCAACATTGGTGATAATTATTTTCAGTGAATAATCAAACAATCTTGGGGCTCTTTGTTACTGAAAGGTAATGTAAGTATTTTATTTAACATAAGCGTCAGTTGAAATGAAAACAACTCATTGATCTTTCTTTATGGCCAAATTTTTTCATTAATTCCTAGATATGCGCCTAATGACACTACGGCGTTAAGTTTTGGCATAGCTCATTTTTCTTAAAACGCAAGCAAATGGAACGCTTATATATTTGGTTACAGAAGTTTTAGTTTTGAGAAGTCTCCCTGAAAAAAGTGCTTAAGGGGACAACTGTAAAGACAAAACTGTACTGAGGACAAAACAGACTGAACTTAAACTGTAAAGACAATATAGAGTTAGAAAAACAACTGAAATTGAGACATGAAAAGTAAGAAGTGATCTTCATCATAATTTCATTGAAAAGTATCTGTGAAATAAAAATAGCAGATTTGCAGAGACCTATTAAAGCCTCGAATTCCAAACGATGGATAAAAACTCGTCGAAAGAAGCTGGAAGAATATTCCAGGTCATGTGTTCGTAACACTCTCTGGTGAAAAGATAAAAAACGAAATTCTTCTATATAAAAAATCTGCCGCAGACGCGCGGCCGCTGGAAGGTTAATCATTTTAACTGGATTTCAACCTGTTCCTGAAGAGTGATGAAAATATTGAACCAGACGAATTTTTCGACTTGCTTATACAGAAGTTGCTCGCGGATAAGTTAGAGTTTCTCTCAAAAATGTGGAATTTCATCAAAATATCGAGGAACTATTTTTGACGGTTACCTTACTTTCTGTTTGTTTACTTGTAATACAAGAAAGTAGAAGCAGACGAAATTTTCTCAAAATATTTATTTGCAATAGAAAAGCATTTATTTAAATACTGTATTAACCAATTCGTTAAACAAATATTCTTGTAACAAATTATAGCTTATAAAAGGTCTCCGTTACCGACTTTTTTTCCCTACAAAGTTTTGAAATCTCTCGTTTTTCCGACATTCGTTTTGAACGCAGCTTCGTACTTTCCAAGTGTAATACATTACTGTCTCCAGAGAAACAGTTTCGATTCCTGCCGTCGGTGAGATTTTCTTGTAGGGATCCCAGAGGGATTAAAGTAAGTGGAACAGATTATGAAAATAAACTCCATAGGGAATTCAAGCTGCATCCAGGTATAAAAGGAACTTAAGAGAACTCGCTGGTTTCCCATCAATCTGTGTTGCAACTCGTTTTAAATTCTGTTTTCTGGAATGGGAATGAGCTTCAAGGAAAGAATTAAAGCAAAACAATCAGAGAGTTTTCTGAATTCTAGTTATATATTGAATTTCATTAAGCTAGGATGAGTGAAAGTGCCAAACACAAAACATGAAATTATCTTTACTTTTCGGTATAATGTAATAGAATTTGCTTATCCCTCTGTTTAAAGGGAAGAAAATAGTTTCCTGTACACCTTTTCTTTCGAATTGCTGACTACACAGTTTTAAGTTTTTCATCGTACGGAGGGCTCAGACACCAATCAGAAAAAATAATTTTTTTCTTCTGAAAATGACTTCATTTTTAAAACATCCAATTTCCGAAGAATTGAACATTAAAGGCCCAGTGTTGCCTATAAACAACATACCCAATTTCGTCTTCTAAAATCTTGAGAATAAGACTGAAGTTCTAATGTTTGTTGCTGTCAGTACGATGCATACTGAAATATATATTAAAGCAATTTAGAACATGTAGATGGCAACCTGAGTGCTGATAAAACAATAAAAATAAAATCATGTTTTTCACTTGAGACTGCATCTTTTAGCTCTGTTTCTGCTCTTGAGAATACCAATTTTTATTCTAAAATGTTGGATGAAATTCCTTATCTTTATTATTATTTATTATAATTCATCTGTGTTTGATGTTATAGAATTTCTTGAAGGATTTTTTTTCTGAAATAGAACTCAGTGTTGCCATTTGATAGCAAATTGTTTTTTAACCATAAACCATATTTAAAACAAAATAGCATTTTTTAAAAGTATTTTTCCCATTTTGTTTAAAGAATTGAAAGTCAAAAAACATTATAAAATCAATTTTTGAAAAATCGGGCTTTTGAGGGTTATGTCACTATCTATATGCTGCAACAATTGATGTCATTATTAAAATTGATGTTGTCAGAGCTAATTAATTAAAAATTAAAAAAGAATGTTTTATGTTTAGTGGCTAACGCCAATTTTATTACGAAAACAAATTATGAACATAAAGTCTATAGGAAATTGAAGTTGCGTATAGGAATTAAAAAAAACTTCAGAGATCTCGCTGGTTACCTATTAAGCTGGGTCGCACAGCGCTTTAAATTATATTTTCTGTTATGGGGATGAGTTTCAAGGGAAGGATTAAAACAAAATAGTTCGTAGATTCAGAGTATTCTAAAATTTGATTACATATTGAATTTCATTAAGCTAGAGTAAATGAAAATATTTAAATTAAAAGAAGTGCCTAAATACCTAAATCAGAAGAAGGAAGTTTTTGTATTTTGTGCTTGTAATAGGATTCATGCTTTACACAACACCAAGTTTTGCGCTTAACCATTTGCGAACAGGTAACTTTTTAGAAAACGCAGAACAGGTTGGTGCACTTTATGCGCCACCCCATTATTTCCAACTCTGTGCTTATTTAATTACACTAAACTTTATTTTTCGTAGTGTAATATGATTAGGGGTTTCAATGGATGAATAATATACACATTTCTGTCCAAATTAAAGTCCCTATCCTCTTGGTGAATTGTATTTTCTACACCTTAATCTGGAGATCGGAAAACTGTAGCTCATATTATACGCCGTACCTGTAACCGCAAAGGGTTAAAGACAAAGCAGAGTATTTTCTGTGTCTTTTCTTTAGATTTTCTTACCAGTGTATCTGAAGATTTTCATCATGTGGAGGGCTCAGATGCCAACAAGCGTAAGCCAGCTTTTTCTGAAAATGACTTGTATTTTGCAAATGTCTCTTCATTTAAAAAAATTCAATTGTCAAAGTGTTCATGTCGCTATATATATATGCAACAGCGGATGACACTACAAAAATTAGTGTTTTTCGTACCACTAATTTGTTAGGAGTGCAATAAAAATTTCTTTTATGTTTAGTGATTACACTGTTTCTGAACACTACATATATCGCTTATAATATTCTGATCATCTTTTAAGATGTCATTCAGTAGAATAAATTCTTTTTTTACTAAAATAAGATTATAAATTTAAGCAAAAATTATCAAAAAATTAAAATTTCACCAAGTCTATTAAAACACAAGCATTTGAGTCGTTTGCCTTCTTTCTTAAATACAGATTTTATAATCATCTTTGGTAATGGATTTGGATAGTAAATCAATATCTACATGTGATATTTTTTTTCCTTCAAATTCAATGGCGCCCCCCCCCCCCCGCCCCCCCCCCCCCCGCGGAGGTCATAAACATTTTGTATCGTCGTGACGAATGTCAAACTTCTTGTCTTATGTAAAACAAAGCACTTTAACTTTACAGACTTTCCTCACCTGACAATAAGAATTATAAATTACAATATAATACTTTCGATAATTTAATAAAAAAATTCAATAGAATAACTAGCCAAAAAATGTCTTCGACCTCGTCAACGTTACAAGTACAAGTAGAATGACTAGAACAGTAGGAATATTTTCAAACCTATCAAGCCAGAAAGCAATGTCGCGTTTTTATTTGTTTTTAAAAAAGGAAATTAAGAACAAACAGTTGTGGTGATTTTAAATAAAATCAAGAATACTGGCTTAGCTTTGGGGGGATGCATCCACTTAGCCCCCTGTATTTTCCAGTATTGAAATTACAGGTTTTCGTTCCAATTCAGAATATTTCGTGTTTTCTCTAAAGATTTTGACAGCAGCTGGATTTTACAAAATCAAGGTAGTCGGACACAAGAATTTCATATTATCCCCAAATTGTATAAATTTTTATTTTTATATTTATTGTTTCACCAATTACATGTTTTTGTCAAAGGTTTCTCAGTGATTTCGTCATGAAGCAAAAAATTAATAGAATTTTGATCAAGGGCAGCTAGGCAGTTATACCTCGTATATTAGAGATGCATCACTGTTTTCAATTATTTCAAAGCCTTCTTTGTTTTTTTTTGCTGTCCACTCCGAATCTGCTTGACCAAAAGGTGTAAAGCATGTAGGGAATCGGCGGGAAGGAAAACAACGTAAGTAATGTAATACAATACAATATAAATCAAACAATACAAAATTAAGATGTCAATATATATACAATAAAATACAAACAAAAACATAAATTAATTACAAATATACATAATAATTTATTACAATTATACATGACAAATAAATACAAATATACATAATAAAAAATGCACATGTTAAATTAATAGGCATATATAAGATTTAAAAAATGAAAATAAATAAAATACAATAAAAAGTAAATAAAGTTTTAAACATAAACAGAAGGAAATAAAGGAACTACAACCTCAATGCAACAGGGGCAAGAAACCTATTAAATAAGATAAATAACCTTACAGAGATCTAACCATAATGTAATAGAACTACAAATAAATAGAGTTAGTCTTTAGATTTCTTTTTTCTGAGTTTATTTATTAATAATGAAATAACAGTAAAAACTACAACAAGAAATTAGCCATCGTTTCCATTCGAGGCAATGCTACCTTCCATGAATGGAAATAAAAAGCGTGGTCTGCATGAGATACAGCACCTAATATCTTGAATCTGTGTTAAAAATCGCTTAATGCGCATGGCAAAATGGGAGAGAAGTGTCGCTCTTTGTCTTCTTATCAGTGCTCAAAACCCAAGCCTACTCATTAGGGTGGGTCGAAAAAAATGAATATTTTTTTCGGAATGCTTTAGTGCGAAAAAGTTTCCTATTGTAATAAGAAGAAAAACGGCATAAAAAATTTAAACCGGTTAACATTTTCCGTTCGCGCATCCTATTTAAAGTTAATGAAAAATTGCAAAAATCGAGCCTGTTTTAGAATTTTTTAAGTTAGTTAAAACTTTTAAAATAGACACGCTTTAGTTTTTTATTCTTGTTTCATGGTTTAAATAACCTAAATAAATTAAATTCTGATCAATAATCTAATTTTTTCCGTTCGCGCAACGTCTCAGAAAAAACAGTAGTATACCAATTTTTCGAAATTTTCTCTGTGCAACAAATCGAACCAGAACTCACTTGAATTAAATTGAACTGGTTTGAACTAGATTGAACCGTAGCGTGGTCCCTCCCTACCTACTCTGCCGCACCACCCCCACCGCCAACTCGGACTTCTCGCCAATCGCCACCACCCACCACGCCTTCACTTTAGTCTTTCTTTGTCTGTTGCATGTAGTGCACGCTTTGGTACTCTGTGTGACATGTGTGAGGTGAGTCTGTGCTGTGTATTGTGCAGTACTGTTTTGTTTAATGTTTATTCTAACAACATTAGCTAATGATGAATGGGAAAACTAGAAGTAGTAGGGTGTGATGGCACTTACCCAACACTGGATGGAAGAACGGTGTCATCCACCGAATAGAAAATCATGTAGGACGCCCGCTCAGTGGAGATATGCCTCCTGCATTTTAATGAGCTTCCTTTTCGCCACATTTTCCAACATATTGACGGTCAAACTGCGGGTCCTAAATCTATTAGTGGGCCAATCGGGCAACTGCTTAATTGCTGTTAAAAACTCCCTGTGGTCGATTATGAATCCATAGATCGTTCGATTCCTGATAGGAATTTGCTGAGCAAATGCTAACAGTATTTGTTGGACATTTCAAATGCCTTGTTCAGCCTTACAACATTACTTCATATATACAAGTTACAAGTTTTTCGTAGTGTAGGGGTTTCAATGGATGAATAATATACACATTTCTGTCCAAATTAAAGTCCCTATCCTCTTGGTGAATTGTATTTCCTACACCTTAATCTAGAGATCGGTAAACTGTAGCTCATATTATACGCCGTACCTGTAACCGCAAAGGGTTAAAGACACAGCAGAGTATTTTCTGTGTCTTTTCTTTAGATTTTCTTACCAGTTTATCTGTCATATATACAAGGATATTCAGGTGTCATATATCTAAGTTCAGAAGACCTTGGGAAATTGCCCAGAAGACTTGGCAAATCGGGACCCTGGTCCTTTGTTCCGTTCCAGATGTCTAACTGCGGGTAGGTTGGTTGGTCCTTATGTTGTATATAAGGTCATTAGATCCATCCGGAAACTTAACAGAAAAAGTTAGCTTCAGACTTCATCTTAAAATCATACATGCCTGTGTGGTTTGTCATAAAAAAGAGCAAATATTTTACTGACGGACCAAAACATGACTTTCAAGCAATGCAAACATCACGGTATTTACCCGACGAATTACTTCAAGTTGTCGATAAAATAATACATCGAAATGCGTTCTTTGCGCACACAGAGAATGTTCTGTTGGCAATGCTTGTCAATGAAAAAAACATATTTGGGATCTCGGTCACAGAAGGATCTTAAAAGCAAGACAAATCGTCCCAAAGAAAAGACTGATAGAAATTTCATACCACCGAAGATAAACTTTCAAGCTTCCGATTACATTGAAATTATCAATTGGAATTCTTGTGCGGTGTACCCTCCGCCAATGCTGTGGGACCTAAGTTAAGGTGATATTAAATCACTCACCAATTCTGACACTACGCCCATCAAAGAAATAAAAACAGTTTCCCTGTGACACCCAGGCTGTGGAGAGGTGCGTCAAACTTGTGACAGAGGCCTCGAATAAAAAATGTTGACATGACTCTAAAGATGGCTCTATCCGAACAACACTGAAGTCTAGATCGGTTATGCCTAATTTCTCCAAAAAATCAGACTTTAAATGTGTAATAGATATAACAAAGAAAAAGTAAAAAACACAATAAGCCAAAGAATACTACTCTATGGAAAATATTTGTAAATATTTATAAATATAATGTAAATACCACAACCAACAATTGGAGGGTTGATTGGGTAGGGTGTGGGTGGAACTACACGTGCAACCACCTCCACGTGGTCAGTTCTGAGTCGTTTTGTTCTAGCAAAACAAGCGATGAGTTGCACATTGAAAATTGCAACAAATTGGTATATTTCTGTTTTTTCTGAGACGTTGCGCGAACGGAAAAAAATAGATTATTAATTTATTTAGGTTATTTAAACCATAAAACAAGCATAAAAAATTAAAGCGTGTTTATTTTAAAAGTTTTAACTAACTTAAGACATTTACAAAAAAGGCACGATTTTGCAATTTTTTATTAACCTTTAGTACGATGCGCGAACGGAAGATGTTAACCGATTTTAATTTTTTATGTCGTTTTTCTTCTTATTACAATAGGCAACTTTTCCGCACTAAAGTGTTCCGAAAAAAATATATTTATTTTTTTCGACCCACCATACTACTCATCAGGAAAATTCCAAACTGGAACTTTTCCCATTCCCTTTTTAGTAGATAAATATTTTTTTCTCGATACTTCTTTATTTTTATCATTTCTTTGACGGATACTATATTTTATTGCTTGAGAAGTGTCTCTTGTTTCACTGTTTGAGAGTTCTCAAGCCAATGCTCATCCATTACAAATTCTACTATAACCAACAATAAGAGTTTGAGGATAAAAAATTATGATGAAATGTCTCATCAGAGAAAATTTATTGCTAAAATCTAAAAGAAAATAATAATTTGATAATTTGCCATGTCTTTGATTTTCTTAATATTCAGATATAAGCCGCTATCAGTTCAGGAATGCTCGGCATAGTCGATATTTCAAATACAACTTTAATTTAAGACAAAACAGACGACGGATCAATGGGGGAGACGAAAGCACGCTTTACTCTTAACTCGTCCCCTTGCCAATAACCAACGGCTGAGAGATGCTTCATAAAATATATGCTAAAATATGCAAGTTAGTCACAAACGTTCTAAAGTAAACTGTTAATATTCACTCTCATATACATAATTTCTTGCTTAATAACAAAAACAACATAAGAAATCGAAATATTAATAAGAAAAGAAAATAGAAACTATGAAAAAACACATTACAATTTAACACAATCATGAAACATACAAAAGAAGTTTCAACCTTCATGAAAGAATAATTACTGGGAATTAAGTGAAAATTTCGAAAACAATCCGTCCATACAATGCACATACCAATATATGTATCATAAATAAATACAGGCTTTCAAGAACGAAGATACTAAAAAGAGATAAACGCAAAATTTGTTTAAATGTTGTATTATGTATGCATTTACGTGGCATATCATACCAAAACAACAGCAATAAATTTCGTTTCCTACTATTATGTAATTGCAATACGAAGCACCTGAGAATTTAGAAAATCTTTTAGCAATAAAAATTATACATTTAATTCAGATACATTTTTAAAGATTAAAAATTTGAAAGCTTTTCAAATAAAAAGATCTAACTCATCAGCGAATCCAGAGTTTTCCAAAGTGGAACAGTTCTTTTATATATTTAAATAAGAAGAAAATATAGGAAAGCATATGCAGTTCTTGCAAAGTAACTCCAAGAAATAAAATTTTGTCTCTTTTAGTATACTCACATACTGAAAACTAGTCGTCCGTAGTGTTCATTATCACAAACGATCCCCGAAAACAGGAGAATAACGAGTTGGAATTCTAACTCGAAACTTTTTGAAAATATCTCATAAGATACAAAACGTTCAATTACTGCAGAGGAATCCCTAAGAAAGAAACTTCAGACACGAGCTACATAGTTTCTTCTTTTTTATGAATCGATTGTCTCAAGTTTTAACATTCTATTCGATCGATACTGCTCAATTTATTTTTCAAGCAGCAGTAACTAATCTTTAAGGCAGAAGTTTCATGATCGCGTTGAATACATTCTCGAACATATAGGAATACTATTCTTTTTCATCTATCCCCTATTCGAAGCATACAAAAATTACTGAATTATAATCGTAAAAATTTTCGAACTTTACTCCAGTGGCTCAACCGAATGAACTTCATTGTTACTTTTTTTTATTTGTCTGAGAAGCCAATACGTAATCCCAAAATCCTAAACAATTTTCAACTGGCATATACAATCAATACCAGATTTTGAAGTCAAAGTTTCGCAGTTTTGATGCTTTTTCCCTTTCATTTACTTTCTAGGTATGGCAAAAAATTCGAAAGTAATCTTTATTTTTGATATTTTTCAGTGTTTGAAAAACTTTTAATATATATCAATTAATGTATATCTTTTAATATATATCAAAGTTTTTTTCAAATGATTTTCGACCAATTTTTCATTTTTTTAAAATCAGTATTAAATTTTACTTAAGAATTATCTTAATATTGGTACATTTAAGATACTTGAAAACAATTACTGCAATCTATGCTTAAAATTAAGTTGAGCGTTAGCGGGTGAATATTCTTACAATACCAACAAACTTCTTGATCAAGGAAAGAAGAACTGGACCGTCCTTTTTCTTGCAAAACATTAGTCCAACATTTCTTCATGTCTTGGAGAAATAAACAAGAAGTGACATTCAGCTTCTCTTAGTTCGCAAAACAAACATTCTGGGAGTTTTTGTAAACTGCATTTGAATAATCTCTTAAGTGTAGTGCAGGCTATTCTTGATACTTTTTTTGTTATTCATCAGAACTATCGTTTCTATTACGCACAAAATATATTATCATCAGAATATTATCGCATAATCGCATGGGGGCAATGTTTTATACGTAAATGTTTTTAACGCAAAGTGTTTATTTTCAGCTATGATTTATGAATGCTTATTATAATGGCATTTTTATCGATGATTAAGTTAAAATTTTAACTGATTCCAATCCCTATTTTTTTCCCTTAAAAAGTCTAAAGAGTACATTTCTTAAATGAACCTCGATAAACGGAAGCGAGCAAGACGCCGAAATTGGACTGGTATCATTGCTTCAATTCTATAAATATTTTTGCCGTAAAATAGGCAAATTATGTCGTAATGAAGAAAATAGGGTGAATGATATCGTTTTTTGGAGAAAGTGGTTACAGTTAAAGAGGAAAAAAATGTTTAGATTTAGGCATTAGCAATCGATTATTTTAACAAAAGACCAAACGTCCTTTCACTGTATAAAGTAGGAAAATATATTATTATATCCTCAGATAGGCAATTTCTTTAGCTACAATTTGCTATAATCATTTTATGAAAATAGTTTGAAATTAAAGTTAGGAGTATTTTGTGGTGTTGCCCAAAGGTAGCCTAAATGTGATCATTCACAGTAAGCCTAAATTTGACCGTTTAATTCAATAGGATTATTATCTTAAACTACAGGAATAGCCCAAAAAGCAGTTTATTACTAGAAGTCCTCATAAATTCGAATTGGAACTAGTCAAAGCAAAAAACAATCAAGGACACTAAAGTCATCAAAAGATGAGTCAAAAATTATAACAACATAGGGTGCGTATCATTTGTGAGGAAATAAAGGGAAAAGAGGAAGTGATATAGTGCATAGAATGTCATACTTGGGTTCATGTATTGTATGCTACAAAATTAATACATCCACCAACCACATTGCATTTTTAACCTAAATCTTGAGCTTTGAATAAGTCATTTTACAGTTCATTTGCATAGTCATCGCGAGTACTGGAGAAATAAAGCAATTTTCTTCTCCTTCGGCATAAAAATAGGGGAAAATTATAAAGCTACTATCGTCAAGATATTAGTTCTTTTAGCGTTCTCATTCTGGAATCTGAAAATGATTTAAATAAAGTTTAAAGTAATACTCAATGCCTACAATATATGTTTTAAATTCATCAGTTTGAAGGTGAAAGATTTATTTTTTGATACTCGAAGTGGCTTGTCCATGTTATTTTATTTTAATCCCCATCGTTTCATAATCAGGTAAAATTTCAAGATGCCTTTCAGATATGAAGCCGGCTGGTAGAATTATCCCGATGGCTTTTCACACAACACTTCGAGTTTTGGGTAAAGCTTCGTATTATAATGGGGAGAATCGGCTGAATACTTCAAAAATCTTATATAGAGCCTAAGTTTTAGTGTAACGGCCGTATGCTTAATTTAATTTATATAGTTTGTGGCATTTCTTGTTTATAATTATTACTTTTACCGCGTTCAAGGACAAATGGGTAGTTTATGTGTTGTAGGATTTAGTCCAAAATTATATACACGTCAACAATTTTTGTGTAAAAATCATATATTGACATTCACCCGTATAACTTGGTTTCTTCTTGCGATATCATATTCAGAGATAGACAACCAAAGAAACAAACAAAATACCTGAAAAGTGTTTCCAGATTCGAGAGGATTAAAATGTAAATATTCGTCAAGATATCGAGTTCGAATAAATTTCAGGATTTTAATAGTTTCCCTTTGAATACTTTGTATAAGAGAAAGTAAAAAGTTTAATTCAAAAGCTTTAACAAGAAGGTACTTTCTTTGATCAGAAAATTATAAAATTGATGCACAGAATAAATAAATTTGAAAAAGAAAATAGTGCATATGTTTATGAATAGTGCATGCTAGCGAATATTGCGTAATTTTGTACAATAATTCGAAGTTAACTTTCATTGCATATATGCCCGCTTTAATATATTTAAATTCGTCCAATATTTTAAATTGAATTGACTCATTTTTTATGACTAAGAATTTATAGCTGTACGTATACGAAATCATTAAGACTTAATATTTTGCTTCCAACTTATTGCAAAATATAAGAATGTATAAGTAAATATGAAATTATTTATATGTAAGAGCAAAAAATTAGTTATGCAACAAGAGCTTACCGGAATGAAAAATGTCAAAAAATATGAAGGGAGAATTTAAGCCGTATAAATGCATTTATTATTAATACAAAATAATTGATATTTTGCTCGCAGGAAGCTATCAAATTTAATGTCAATATCATATATATATGCATACATATCAGGAAGTAAAACTCAAAAAAAATTCTCATCCCCATATTTGAAGTGACCCCTCAAGTGTGATATATGCAAACGTATATACAATGGCAATAAAAATTGATAGTCCAAATTTGGTTGGAAGGCAAAGAATAGCAAGACAATTTCAACGAGAAAAGTACGGGTGCAAACGAATGCATGGCGCTGTAGGCGCTGCAGAGGGCGCTGCATGTCCCTCCGTATAAATGCAAAGCTGCCTCACGAGCTGCCTTTCGTCATGCGATTATGAGACTTTGCAGAAGTAACATGAATCTATAAACTCTTAATGGACTTGCAGATATGCATCTGTCTAGGCACCATGGTCCCAGGATGATGCGCTGATGTGTTTAGCGGTTTGAGGAGACCGCAGGCGTTATTGGTACCACATGAAATCTCAAGGAAAATTGTGTGATTAAATTTTTTCTTCCAAATATTTTAACATCTGAATCATACCCAAGACAGCCTTTTATTTTTTGAAAAGAATACAATGAATTTCGAAGTCTGATTTAAATATTTACTGCAATTTCTGACTAGAGAAAACTTTTTTACTCTGAATCCGATTTGTAAAGTCAGGCGGAGTCAAATTATAAGTGAGTGGTGTGTTTAATATTTTTACAACTCAAAATATTAAAGGCATTATGATAATGCTATTATTCTTTCACTCCTACCTAGGGGCTTCGGGATTTTTTTTGCTGGATTTTCTGGGAAATTTAATTTCTTGCTTTCAATCGATTTGCAAGGTTCGTTTATTTCTCACTAGCCACCTTATATGAACAGTCTGTTTACCAGAAATATTGGTTATATTTAAATTCCATTCATTCTCTTATGCAAAACTTGATAATCATGTTTATTTCTACAAACTATTTTTAAGCTTTAAATTATGATAGAAATTTAAACCATTTGTAATCTTACACCTGTAATGCGCATTATGTCCATGAAGTACCTTATTAAAAAACAGAAGCATGATGCTATTATCTATTAAAGTCCTGTCACTTGATGATGATCACGCGGAAAATACAATGAAAATGCTTTTTTCCTCTGTCCGAAATAAATCAAAATAAATCAATTTTGGCAAGTAATCGATGAAGCATTGAAATCAAACCCGAAAAAATACACGACTATAAATATATATTTTGGGAGCTTAATATACTTAGATTTGATTATTGATCTTAATGCACCCGTGAAACTTTCTGTGAATGGAAATACAGTAAGAGTTCGAATAGCCGTCACCATCAGACTCAAAGCTGTGAGGGGTAACCGAATAGACAGATAACAGAAATATTTTTAAACAAATGTATACATGGGACGAAAATCAAAATACATAACAGTAGCGCTATCGTTACTTTATATTGAAAAAGTTAATCAGCGCGCTATGAAACAAAACATACATTCGAACACTCAGGCTACTCTGCCAAGATTGAGAACTCTAACACAATAGCGACTGGTTAGTGATGAGTTTGGAGCGGAAGATGCAAGTCAACGCCTCCGCCACTGACATCTAGTCATATCATACATTGCAGACACTTCCTTCTTTATACAGTAGGTTGTAAAAGTAATCCAAGAACAATTTCGAGATGTCTATTTAGTTTGTTGATAATTTTGTAGACGATGACGGATAACAGAAAATCTAAATTCACACGAGTGACGCTGAAAAAGTTTACTGTATTCTCCGAAATATCAAATGAATCAGTATCATAGTTCATGAGAGTTTAATATCTTAGAATTAAATTATAATTATTAATTATTAATAATAATTTTTAATATTTTAAAATTTTAAAAGTTCGAAAACCATTGAAGCGTCACACTGAAACTCAGTCATTGTTGGAAAAAAATTCTAGTTTTAAAAGATGGTTTTAGAAAACTTAAATTTCTAAAAATTCATAATGGTAAATAAGAAAAAAAACTATTTATAACGTTAATAATTCATTTCACTAATAAGGAAATGATTTTAAAAATCATCAACATTTCATAGCAACATACTAGGCAAAAATGCTTTATCATGCAAAGCAATTTTTTCACTATTTCTTAGTATGATTTGTAATCCTTAAAATTATTCAGACAATTTTAGAAACTTTTTATTCTAAAACTTTAATAAAGTTCAGATATTCACTGCACAAATCTTAAATTCTGAACAACTTCTATTAATTCATTTAAATTAGTTTTTGAAACTTATATTAAATAAAAGGATAGCTGATATAATAAAGAAAAGCAATCGATTTCGAAAAGTAATCATAATATGAAAGAATAAAAAACTGCAGAATAGGATCCATATGAGTATTTAATTTAAAGTTTTGATTAGTTTTAGCATGGATATACCTCGTAGGTATTTTATTTCTATCGATAATAAGTTCAATAAGAAATATTCATCCTTTATATGGAACTTCTAATAATTATTAAATTAAGTTTATTCGGAAAGTTTGCAACAAAAATGAGGAGATTCATCCATGTTATTATCTTTTAAAAAAATGAAAATTTGCATCATGAATAAAGTTTTAAATATTTTACTTATGAAGATGTGGAGTAAAGATACCAAGAATTGATGAGGACCAAATGAGAAAAAGGAAAATGAAATTGAATATGTATCGGAGAAATATTGAATACATAATCAAAAAGTGAGAAAGTATGTCATGAATTTGGATTCATTTCTAATTTCAATATTTTAGAAATTTTTCTTTGAAACATACTTCCGAAAACTCATGAATTACTTCAAAATTAATCAAACTTTTCTCCTAAATCTATATTGGGTGTCCACCTTAATCATGGCCCAATAACTAAGTTATAAACCGTTAAAGATAGGTGCATACTTCCTATTAGACAAATGCTTTAAATTATTTAAAGAATTACATGTTATATTGTTGGAGTCAATGTATGCACTATTATATAATAATGAAATCTAACTTTTTATACGGTCAATTGGTCCTATAATATATATTCAATATAATAATTTTCACATAATAACAATGAAATAAAAAAATCCACTATTCTGTGACTAAAACTGACTGAGTTAAGAAGCTTTGATTTCCTTATTTTTGCCCTACTAGAGGCCACTGCTTCCTTGAGCCGAACGTTGATTTACGGGTCTTCCTTCCTCCAGGCACCCATTGATAGGAACTAAGGCTTGCCACACACAACTGTTCCAGGCCACACAAATTCGACCGCTCCAATATAAGGGGTCTATTCTGGTACCCCCGTTTGGGTTGGGGGACGTCACTTTTTCCGCACGTTAACAACGGGAAAGTGACGTCTCCCAACCCAAACGGGGGTACCAGAATAGACCCGTATAGCCGATCGTGAATGCCGAAAATAGGACACTAGTGAGGCGTAGTGTGGAGTGAAAGGTTGTATCAGAGGTCTCACTCTGCAATTTGATCAGCGCCCCCACTAGCCAACAAAGATAACTAGGCACTTCGATACCCGCGCCGGCGTTTCAATCGGAACACCAAGGTCGCCGCCATATTTGTTGTTTTCGATGTCGATCTTCATAAGAACAGGTATATTTAATACATTTTTCCTAACTTATATCAAAGTAGATTTAAGTTAATCAAAAATTTGTAGCATTGAGTTTCACTTTTATAAAGAAAATAACGAAGTTTAGATTTTTTTCGCGCTGACGTAATCTGGCTAATTCCTTTGTTGGCCACAAATGGCGTACTGTCTATGTGAAGTGCAATGTTAAAAAAGTTGCCATTAGTGTCTTATAGGAGTGAGTCTTCTCTGTGAGCCAACCCATCTCAGTATCCATCACTGGATTTGGATTACTGGACCATATATGAGGCGTGAGCAAGTATGCGAGAGGCTTGGGGTGGTTAGTTCCCCGAGGAAATTCTGAGAAGGTTGTGGTAGGGGATCGGAGTAATTGGCAGATGATCGATTCGATTGGCGTGGAGCGATCACGAATGACCCTCGAAATATATAGGCTAATAAATAGCATTCCGTGGAGTGCTACCACACCTTTTATGAGCGATTGTGAATGACCGACTTAAAGTCGTCGAAAATAGAGATTTTAAATTAAAAGATTCACAACTTGGTCAATTTTATTCACAGAAAATTAGAATTTTTTTATTTTAAAAATTAGAGTGTCAATTATATTGAACTAAAGATGACAAACATGGCTCGTATGTTGTATGAAAAACAGAATTCGCAATTTTTTCAGCAATGCAATTATTGACGCAAACAGCATAAAATAAAAACGCTTACGTCATTGAAAATATTTTTCCAATTTGATTCTATCTCTATACTCCTATCTCTAACCATGAAGAAATTAGCTGTTGGACCGCTATTAGAGTTTACATATACATCTTCAATACGCAACGTTTAGTTTACTTATATTAAAATTCCGTTTTGAAGCTACAAATGGGCTAATTAGGGACGAACCTCATAATTTTGAATAAATAGACAGTTGACGAGTATGCACCTGAGCCGACACCTCCTTTCCCAAAATTTCGCACCTCGTTAACGGATTTTTAAATTTCAAAAGATAAACAAATGAATGTTTTGATATTGGATTTAAAAATTTTGATAACTTTTGTTGATTTTAACGTAGGACTACGTTCCTCCCACTGGGGTCTCAGGAAGGCAATTGATTCACACGCCGAAACTCCATAAAACTTTGTATGGGATATCCTGTATATCTCGGTAACTACATATGCTAAAAACAAAACTAATGTCTTATTTTAGAGATAAAGGGTAACAACAGAAGATAGAAAAAAAATTGGAAATCGGAATTGTAGTTCAGCGACTACTGAGTCTCAAACTTGGATAAAAATACGCATGAATTGGTGACGCGATCCTCTATATCTCGGTAACTACATATGTTAAAAACATAACTAATGTCTTATTTTAGAAATAAAGGGTAACAACAGGAGTTACGAAAAAAAACTTACTTACACTTTTAAAAACTTACGAGAAACTTGGAGGAGCAAAAGAGTCAAGCGAGTAAAGTAGCGCCCTTAACATCAGCGGCTGTTTGAAAAGACAACCTCCCGTCATTTTTTTGTGATTACTTGATTTAATTAGCATCCCGTTTTGAAGCAATACGAGGGTTGCTTGAGAATCGACTTCTGGATTTTGAACTATAGTCCGTTGAAGTTGTTAAACTTTTTAATTTATTTTTTTAAACTGAGTCTACCATCTCCTCTCCTACCTCAACACCAGGACGCAGTGGCCTAGTGGTAAGGTGTCGGGTTCGGAGCCGGAAGTTTTCCATGCTCGAAACCTGATTTCGCTGAAGATTGTGACTGTTCGGCCTGTTACACGCTGAATCATACGTAGGAAGTCAAACGTCCTCACGCTTGTGTAGTGTGGAAGTTTGAAGAGGGGGATGCAAGCGAAAGAATCATCCTTGTCATCTGTCCGCGGTTCAAAATTACGAGGTCCGTCACAAAATAGACCTCGCGTTACTTGAACACGGGACGTTAATATAACTAAACTAAAACAACTTGAGAACCGCATACGTTGTAAAAATTATTATCTGGACGGGTTTAACGAGTAATAAAGTTTTATACAAGATGGGTGTTTGATGGACATAGATCTAGAATCCTTTGCTCTGTGGTCTCGAATTCAAAGTATTGCCATCAGGCCACTGTGATCTTCAAGAAACTTGAAAAAAATTAATATAAGAAGAGCCTAAATTTACGAAAATTTCCCGCAGGTGAGTTTTCATTTGCTGTAGAAAATGTGAATGTCAGTTAGATACAATATTCCAATAAAACTTATTGTCCACTTCACTTTCTTCAGTATTAAGTTGCACAAATTGAGCTTTTCTGTTTATATACGTCAGACACTGAAGGGAATCTAATATGCATTAATGAACACTTCCCATTATAAGGTCCATAATTTCATACTGAACTTCAATTTCGTTGCCAAGGCCCATTTTGAAGTTCTATTTATTTCATTTTTCCCTTCGCATTTTTACTTTTTCGTATATGAAATATACAAAGAGAAAGTAATGTAATCTTCAAAAAATTTGATCTTGAGATTTTCGAGACTCTAAACTGTTTGAGACCTCTCTGGATCCTAAAATTTCGTTCTTGAATTTTTTCCGTCTGTTGGTATATTTGTGAACACAATAGGACAAAATGTGGGAAGTAGATTAACTTTTACGTTTGAGAACTGGGGAAACGAAGTATAACAAAAGTTTTGCATTTTATAAATGAAGTACTTTATCGGGACTGTGAGGAAACGACGCATCAATGAGAAACATATAAACGGTACTTTAGAGTATGTGTAATAGAACTTGGGGATTGTATAAAAATCCAGACTCCTTAATTTTTTAGCAATACATTTATAGACAAAAATAGCATAAAATATAATAATTTGCATCATTTAAGTATCAACCTGTTAAAAATATATGTTGTTATTTTTTTACTTGTCTCCAGGTCTGTCTGTGAACACAATAACACAGCAGCACAATCATCTAGACAGATGAAATTCGACACGAGGTCTTGACATCAAAGTCGTAGAATTCTAACAAATTTTGGACGAAATCCGTCTGTCCTTCATATGTCATGAGAACACGTTACACAAGAACGAAAAGCGCTAAAAGGATGAAATTTACTATCAGAATTGTAGATGCGTATCAAAACTTCGCCCAAAGCGTCAATTGGATTTCATTCTCTCTGTCTGTACAGTCTCATAAAAACTGTTAAATGACCTAAAGGGAATGAGTGCATGGTCATGTTGAACGTTATGTCTGCCTGTAATACATGCGCTTGTGCATGGGAGTGATAACTCAGAAATTCCAACACTTAGGCAAATAAAATTTGATATGTATATATATAATCATGTGACCAAATTCATTCTAAAATAAGAAAAATATATCTTACAGAAATTAAGGAAACTTCGTTCAATGTTACCGCTATGAAGCAACAAACACAAACAAAAAATAATATTACTTAAAATGGTCTTCGCCTTTATTTGAGATGAAATTTATTTTAAACAGCAGGAACGACTTAGGAAGACGATATAGATACTCCTTTTATTACAAACCGTTTTACATAGAAATATTAATATTAGATATATAGATTTTGGGTGTATCAACACCTTAATGCAGTTTTTTAGGAGAGAAATACAACACATTTTAGTTCTAATTATAAATGAAGATTATTTGCAAGAAGAGAAGTACAAACTATTTTATTTTTACTGAAATGCATAAATTATACTATCGTTGTTTCTGCTTAGAAATAGTAAATCTCCTAATTTGTTTTGGCAATGGTATGAGTAATAATTAGATTTCACATATTAAGATTTTGAATGCTTTAATCGAATTCAATTTACCCTAATAATACTATTCCTATGTGTTATAATTTCTTTTAAAATGTGTATCAAATCTCCTTTAATGCTTATTATTACAGAGGAATATTGTATCATCGCATTATTGTAAAAATTCGGACATTATAGGATAATTTTCGTTTCTTTCTGGCACTAAATTACGGATCAAATGAGCCACTCAACTCAGCTTTAGATTAAGTAGCTTGTGATTTCTCTCCATTTTCTAGGTGTAACGATATTGCACATGAAACATTTGCATTGTTTGGTTGTTATCACGCTAAAAATGAAATGAGACATTTGGAGCGAAAATGTAAGCTTCGCGATAACTATTGTTATATTAAAATTTGTAATTGGTGACTAATATTGAAGCGTTAAATAATGTAACTTCTCTTTAAGGTATCGTAGGGCAGCAACCTAGAGCATTCCTTGAATTTTTCAGTTTTTAAAGGAGATAAAAGTGCAGAAAAATATGAACTGAACCCAGAATATAAGTGGAAAGAGAGCAATTCCTAACTTGACCAGGCTTTGCGCTATATTGTAATTGGTTTAGTTTTGTTCCGATTTCTCCAAAACTTGAAATATTCATAAAGTTGCATGCACTGAAAAAAAATTGTAACAAAATTTTTAAATATGTTTCTTTTTTATCTTTTCTTTCTTGTTCTGAGAGTTTGTATATCGGTAATGGTGGAAATAAACTATGATCTTTATTTTATCTCTATAGACTCCGCGGTGGCGTAGTGGTACGGTTCCAGGGTCTAAACCCGATTCCTCTTAAGGTCGCCGTATATGTGCGCCTGTTACACGCTAAATCATACGTAGTGGCCAAATGGGGGGGATTGGCGAGGGGGTGCTATCTCAGGTGTCGTCCTCGTCATTTGACCGCGGTTCAAAATTACAAGCTGAATTACACAAAATAGCCCTCATGTGGATTCGAAACGAGATGCTAATACAACCAAAAAGAACTTATCTGTCTAGACAAAAAAAAACCATTAGTTTACTTCAAGGTTGCTAGGACGTGTGAGTAATGTAGCGGTCCCTGGATGCAGCATGTGAAATTTTGCACTGATTTGTAAGTTGTATACTTTTGAAGATATAGGCTTTCAAAGTTTTTCAAACGTCATGAATTTCTTTTTAACTTCAATAAATTTTTGCTGTAATCATTTAGTAAGGCTAAAAATATCAAACTGTCTTTATGTGGTTTCTGGAAGGACAGGAGCAGATGATAATAATTTAGGGGAGAGACGCCGAATTTGGACTGTTTCCTAGATTGGACTGGTATCATAACTTCAATTCTATTAAATAATTGGACCGTAAAATAGGGTAATTATACTTTAACAATGCAAATAGAGTGTATGTTATAATTTTTAGGAGAAAGCGCTATGTGGCTATAATTAGAGCAAAAGTCATTAGATTCACGCTTTAGCAATCAATTACCTTAACAAAAGACAAAAATCCCTTAAAATGTTTTAAATTAAGTAGTAAATTTGAAATTATTTCCTCGATAGGAAACTTCTTTAGCTGCAGTTTAGTATAATAATTTTACAATCATAACTTTAAATTAAGGCTAGGGGAATTTTTTCGTTGTTGTGCAAATGTTGCCTTGATTGGACCATACACAAGAAGCTCAAATTCGACTATTTGAAGCAATGCTGTTATTAATTTAAACGACATGAATAACTCCGAAATCAGTTTATTACCACTAGTAGCCCTCATAAGTTCTAATTGGGACAAGTCAATACAGGAAGATAATAAAAGGGCACTAAAGCAATCAAATATTGGATCAAAAATTATAAAAAGTTAAGATACGTTTCTTCAGTAGGGGTACAGGTTAGTAGAGAGTGGCATCAAGTTCTGTTTGCAGAATAGCCACGATTCTGTTCGGAGGCAGTTGACAGTCGTATCTTCATAATGAGAAACCTTCATATCGGAACTATTCCCTATTTCGTGAGGGAAATGTCATGAAATAGAGACTGTAATCTGATGGTTTCATCAGGAATAAGTATATGATAATATATACAGGTGTATATATCAATCAGGATGGCAATTTAATGTTAATAACTCGATAAGAGATTCTTAACCTTTTTTTCTAGCGTATGTTAGAAAAATCTTAATTTCGTTCATTTTAAAGGACAGCAAAAATTAATATCATACAAATCGCTCGTCGAATTGGAGACTTGGAGTTCAGGAAGGGCTTTTAACATATTTATTGGTGAATGCATTCATTTGACTTGAACCGAAACACATCTATGACACATTCTAGGCAGACTGGTTATAACCCAGTCAATAAAGGTCTTGAAAGGGAAAAAAATTGCATAAAGCTGAATTTTGCACTATTGATAGACACCTACCAGGGGAGCATTTTTACAAAAGTCTCCAAAAATCTCCCTGCAGCTTTCCCCTCCAGCCCCCTCAAAGATTCAAAATGGCAACATCTACGGAACAGCCATTATCTCTGTAACTAATAATCAACTTTTTACTGTTTTGTTTGTTATTTAATGGGCTACAAGCACGATGTTGTACATTTTTGCGTTACACCTAATAGTTTTTAGAAATTGAATAAAATATGTGAAAAAATTAGATTTTTTACTTTAAAACTTTTGATCTCTGCTCTCTATTTTTTTATATGTCATTTTATGCAAAAATCCTTCTTATGACAGTTACAGCGTACAATTTTTTGAATAAACTGATATAAAGTTTTATTTTAGTGCTTGGCGAAGGGCTCTCTGATACTTCGAGAGGTAGAAGCTGCTTTTGCGGAGAAATGGGAAAGATTGCTTCAGAATCTACGGGAACTCTCTGTGAATTTTAAGTGACGCTGATGTTGAGCAGGTTTAGATCGAATGGGGGACCGCACACCCTGCTGGTACCGAATGAAATTCCAAGGACAATTGTTTGGTTACATTTTTGCTTGCAAATATTTTAACAATTGAAATCGCTATAAATGAGTGAGACACCTTTTTATCTGTTGAAATGAATAAAATAAATTTGTGGATGAAATTTTTCTTGTATCATATGTTTGTAGGACTCCACAGGAACATTTATACTAACTTTTCTGAAAAAAATATTGACACATATATACAATCTACAAAAAATCGCATTCATTGAGGCATAGATGGAAACTAAGGGCTTTTTTTCTTAATATGCCTAAATTGGTTCCATTCCCTAAAAAAATCCTCTTTAAATTTCTTCTGTTTTGTTTCTTCGAATATAGATGGGACCATGGAACTAGTGTTTTCTTCAATTATAATTTGATAATTCTCCTTCTAAAAAAAAGTTAGCGTGGGTTTCTGATTACGTGAAAACAGTTTTCTCTTTTTTCTCAACTATGGGCATAGGGTAAGTTTTTATTTATGAGGGTTAATTTTAATATAGCCAGATGGCTGATAATTTTAATCAATCTTAGTAGCGTTCTGAAGCTTTTGTTTTCCCTCTTTCTTTTGAAAGTATGCTTTTTTGATCTCCAGAATAAGAATATATCCTAGAATAATCCTTTATACAGATCTCATTTGTCCTTTGTTCTGGAAATTTCGGGCTAAGAGATGCTATGTTTGGTGTAATGCTTGCATCTTACAGAAAAATTTCCCAATTATTATTTTGAATCCATTTCGAATAAAGAATAGGAACGGCCATTATCTCTGTAACTAAAAATTAACTTTTTACTGTTTTACCTTACCCCTTGAAAAAATGGACTAGAATGGATTCCTTAATTGCTTTTTGTTTTATTCGATTAGCTCTGAATTTATCTTTGTTTTTGGGCTTTCTTTGTATGATATTGATTTCCATTATTGACACTTATATAGTATTTCAGAAAGTTAATTGATCATCTATTTTCTTTAGCAGAGTATATTAATACAAAAACGATAATTTTATTGTGATTTGTTGCAAATATCTCATTTATGCAAATTAGTTGAAAACTTTTTTTTTTGAGGTTTTACAGGATCTCAAATAATCTGCTCGATGTTCTACAAAACCTCAGCACTTCTTCTCTGAAACTGCTATCTGCGAAACACGCACGATCATATTCGGCGTAAATTTTGAAAAAAAAAATCTTAAAATTTAAATATTCAACTCCATTAATTCTTTAAATTATCCGGATGAAATTACGAAGTTTCTGAAAATATTTATCTTTATTATAGCATACAGAAGGAAATATTCATAAAATCTAGATATGGTTGATAAAGTTTTCCTGTTCCTCGACGAGTGTTATTACTTTCGACTTTTCAAAATAGAAAGGTTCCGATGAGTCATGATACAAAATGGGCAACATAAAACTAGATCGGTTAAACAAGAAGTAAAGAAAAATCGTTACTTTATTTAAATGACACATACAGTTATGCCATATGAAAAATACACACCTAATATTATATACAGAAATTGATGTAAATGCCCTTCCTACAAATTAGCGCACATTGCGCATGGCGTAACTAACATATTCACATTACTCGACCTAACTCAATTGCTTCATAAATCTTCACCTTTAATTCATCTATGGTGTGGTGATTATTCTTCTAGACTTTCTCTTTTAAAGTAAGTCGCATGTTGATTAATCGGGGAACGTGGTGGCCACAATCCTGTTGAAACTGGTGTTTCCTTTCCAAATACACCAGTGTTTCACTATCTTTTTTTATGCCATGCCCACCTAAGACGTTCTAAGATTTGTAGGTCCTCTATGTAACATGTACATAATTTTTAATATTCAAATATTGAATTGTTCACTAATGAAACTTAAAAGACAGGTTTTAGAAAGAAATCACTAGTTTATTGTTGAGAAACACAGTAAGTAAATTTTTAAACGCATCATGGAGAAGTGAAATTCAAGTAGAAATAATTTTATTTGAAGATTTTTCTGTATTTTAATTATTAGAAATTACTTATTATTTAAATTTAGGGAGATCCTTGGGCTTGAAGCAAGCTGCAAACAGATGTTATGTTAGTTTTTACAATTTAGTTAGCTTCAGTCTTAAATCTACCCGTTCTTGTTGGTTGCGAAATATTAAGTATTTTCTTCCTCTTTGAAATTTAGAAAAAACTGAGATAGGTAACATTGCTTGTTAAGCGACGATAGCAGTAGGAGAATTAATGAAAGCAGCAGGAGAATTAATGAAAAAAAGTATTTGGTTTTTACATAAATCAATAAAATGTAAATTTTGGTATTTCATTTCAGATGTTTCAGAATTTAACCCTTTAATTTTTAAATGACCAGTGTTTTTAAATTGGAATTCACGCTGTTTTGTAATTTTTTTGTATTAAATAATGGGATTAATTATTGCTCTTTAATGTATGCTTACATATAAAACATTGGCTAAAAGAAAAGAATATACGTATTTTAAGAGTTTGAAGTGAAACCAGCGGGAGTGGTCTCCGTTAAACTTTCTCGTATACTTTCCCAAAAAGGTGCTGTTTTCCTTCCCCCCGCGAGGATAAAAAAATTCGAACCTACTGTAACCCAGAATCCAATGACTATCAGAAGGTTTTTCATTGTAGGTTATAGCGATTGTAAAATATTTACGTAATGAATCAAATTCAAAGAGATGCGTAGCGATTAAATGCAAACCGATTTTCCACTCTTACCGTCTCAGGGACAAAGTCGCGTAATCCTTCCGCGTGCACAGACATTGCTACCAATACGCATGCGCATGGAACTCGTTTCAAAAGTGAACAAGTATGCGATTATACAGACCGACAGACAGTCAGCCCTTTGACGGATTTGGCCCAACATTTCATACGGACCTACATTCATGACGATAAAACTGTGTACCAAATTTTATCCATCTAGCTATTCAAATTTTGGAGTTACAGTGTTCGCATGACCGTGGACAGATAGACAGACTTCCCGTAGACGAATTTTGTCCAAAATTTGGTAGAAACCTACGAATTATGTTTAAAGACGACATACCAAATTTCATCCTCGTATCTCTAATAGTTTTCGAGTTATCGTGTTCACAGACAGATATAATTCCAAAATTGTGTTTCTCGGACTCAGGGAGGATTAAAACATGGAGATTCGTAAAAATCTCGAGTTCGAATTTTTTTGACGATTAAAATACTTTCTCTTTTTACTCTTCGTATACGAGAAAGTAAAAAAGGCTTTCTAAGGCTAATTTCCCGAAAACAATGTCTAACCTGGATATTAATCCATATCATGATTATATAGGACACACGAACTATAAAGTATACCCTGAAAAGATATTCATCCCGGTGATTATATTTATATAATATGATAAATCGTTAGAAGTGTTGAATGATAAAATTATAATGCTGCCGACATTATGAAAGTACCTGTCTTGACTTTGAATTTTGATGTTTTTCATTAAAATTCAAAATGATACCACCTTGAAATTTACATATTTATCTGTTCATTGTTTCCAGTTTAATGGCCTTTTATTTTCCAGGAATTTCAGAAATTCTTTAATTGTAAAATTATATAGGGAGAGCCAAAATGAAATCTTGATATCAAAGCTTTATTTTGCAGCAGAAACAGTAGTAGAATTATATATAATTAAGAAGATAATATATTCAACTTTTAAACGCAATCTGCACGTGACTAATTATTGTCGATGCATGTAATAATTTCTAGCTGGGAAAAAGACATGCCACAGCAAATTCGGGAGGTATTATATAACAGACTGCATACATGGCTGTAACAAAATAAAGAATATTGAACGCCTGTGATGTTTTCATACATAAATTGACTATATTACCACTTGAAGCACGCATCTTTCAAATAAATACCGCATTATTTATCGTCCAATAAAGCTTTGAAATCAATGTTCTTGATTTCACTCACCTTATATATTTTATCACATTTACAATAACTTAATACAAACGAATGCATTCAGTGCTCATCTGCCTGATTTGGGAATAAACGAGAAAATAAAAATAGAGTAACTCAGAATTTATATCATATTTCCTTCAAAGTTAATGGATATGCTTAGAAAACCTTTTTGTAAATATGGCCATTTATAACTGGTTTTATCATAAAATGGTGATTTCATATCCCTTATTGAAAAAGAATTTCATTGCGTTTAGTTAGAATTGGTTGAATTACATAATCCTGTTGGCAGATTTGGTATTGAAATGTGATACAAATGTAGATTGCCGTCTGAAGACTTAATGTTAAGTGCAATGTTCTAACATGGACAGATTACATATTTCCACGAAAATCTTTCCCGACTCAGAGAGAGAAATACCAAGTCCAATTTTTCGATTTTCCTTCTTTTAATTACATATAATTTTTTTATGAAAATAAAAGTTGCTTGCTACAGATTTTCATAACTGAAATCCGTGTTATCAAAATGAACTTCCTTCCCTTTGAAAAAAATAAAGTCTAATAAGGTAATCTTTCTTGTGTAAGTGTAGTTAAGGCATTGCCCTTAAATATTTGTTTTGAAATCTTCAGATACTTGCCTTATAGGAGTTTGTTGAAGTCATTGTTTCCAGATGTCGTGTCAGAGAATATTCAAGCGGAAAAATAGCTTTGTTTCCTGGTTTGATCTATCTGAGGGAGTCTTGATGCGTTGGCGAACGTGACTTGTAGAAAAGTTGGCTACTTGAGATCCAAATAACTGTGATTCCATAGATGCGCACTCCGCTCGTTCCATTTGGATTGACACTAAGAGTAAAAACTTTCAACAAAAATGTATTTATTTTTATCTAAATAGCGTAGCTTTCGGGAACAATATATGGAGTGATACTTCTTGATGCTACGACTATGCTTCAATAAATAAAGACTTATTCTCCTTGTGAATGAACACTAAAAATAGAAATACATTTTGTGTGTGTTGCTTTAAATACCTATATTATCCTTAAAGAAAATGCATATATTTACAAAAGAATTTTATAAACCCAATAAGCTGAAAAATACGCCAGGGAATTGCTTATTAATGATAAACAAAAGAATAAATTGTATATATATATATAATTGTATATATTGAATATAAAATTTTAATTTCGTTTTTGAAGTTGTGAAACGTCTCGACATCTGGCCTTCTCCGTTCTAAGTAAGGGTGTCTGCTCTAAAGGCCGTTTCATGTTGGGAAGTACAAAATGCATAGTGAACAAGCCGTAAGTCTTGATTTCTGATAAACCGAATTTTAAGAATAATATAAAATCAGCACTTTATTCGAATTTTTTTTGAAAAATATACAGTTTCTGTTTGCTTGGATCTTTCTGCATTTCTGAAATTAATATTATTTAGTTTTTCTCCTTTGACTGGATAAAAATATCTTTAACCATTTCGTCGGTATATCCTGAGAAATAAGCAATAATATCATCCAATTTGCTGATGGTCGCAAGCCCTATCGGCAGATTCTTTGTCAGAGTCCTATAGACTCCTAAAAGATGTAAATGAACTCTTGAATACCCAAACCGGTAGAGGCAAAACTTCACTTTTCTCTTCACATTGGAAAAGGAAAGGTTGATTTCCATCTAATATCCGGTGTTGTTTTTGAGTGAAGAGAATTTTTATTCTTTCTCCCTTCCTTTTTCTCTTAAGAAATGTCCGAGTACAAAGAAACGGATATAGTTTAATACAGTTGAACAGGCCAATATGTATACTTTTTGGTTGTTATTGGTTAAACATCTCTCTCTTCAAATTCTAAATGCAAAGGGCGAGAAAAAAGGAACCATGCGACAAACACAAGTAAAGTGGATTCAATTTTATGCACACTTTCAAATGGTGCTTTATAGGAACCATGTGACAAAGACAAGAAAAGTGGATTCCGTTTTATGCACACTTTCAAATGGTGCTTTATAGTATTTTTACTTTTTCGTGTGTGAAATACACAGAGGAAATACTGAAAATTTGATCTAGAGTTTTTGATGAATCTGTAAATTTTTTATCTCCTAAAATAGAAAAAAAAATTAACCTCCGGCTGTGTTTGTGAGTGCATAATAACTAAAAAGCGAGAAAGTTGGCATGTCGTCATTATACCAAAATTGTAAATGCCAAATTTTTTGAAAAAAATTCATTCTGTCTTTGAGCATATAAACACAATGACTAAGAAATGGAACGAGGTGGTTGAATGAAATCTCACGTTTAATATTTATTTCAGAATTATAGATCTGTATCAAATTTCGGAGAAAATTAGTCCGAGGGACGAATGCCTTCCTATATATTTATGCGAGTGTAAATGAACACGGAAAGGACTGTTCATTCAAAATGCATACTAGGTTTTCTTTAATTTAGGACAAAATTGTGCACAAAACGTACTAATATAAATTCAATTCGACGCGCTCACTATTTTTAATATTATAGACAAATCAGAAAGAATTTTATGAGCCGAAATGATATTGTTGCCCGTAGTAGAATTTCCTATATCGCTATCATGTATGACATACATACTTTCCCCTTCGGCGTTGTGAATTGAAATAAATACATTTAACTTCAAGCAAACCGTAAGAAGAACAATTTCCTCTGATTCAAAAACCAAAAACTATGTAAATGTTTTACAGATATTTTATTTCTGTTTCATGTGCTTAGCTAAGATAAATTTATATATTTTATTCAAAAAATCAACCATCTTCACAGTGAAACGTTGGCATCAATGGAAACAAACAAGCACCAAATTGCCGACTCAATTATCAAAACCTTCCTACCACTCCTTCAAGTCCTTGCTCTACTGATTTATCAACTTCTTATGGTCGAAAAAACTTTCATAAAACATTTTTAAACATGAAAAGATAATTTTTCCACTCTTCATGAAATTCCGGCAGATGTGAAAGACCGGAAAGATATCAAACGTAGCCTCCTCGTCATTCTTCACGAGAAACAGGAATTTGAGAGAAGAGTGATAAGACGTTCTACCCACATCATTCTGAAGTGTAGCATTTGAGTTCTACTTTCATAATTCATGGATTAATGCCCGCTTCAATCATTCAATTGAAGTATCTTTGCTCATTTTTTATTCATGAAGAAAGGATAAGAAATTAAATTTGGTCTTCTGTGAATTAATCATTTTGATCTTGGCTGATCATCATTGACAGAAAAGTAAAAGATGATGAATAATCAATTGTTACGTTATAAAATGATTGTAAAATATTCGTATGCGGTGTATTTACAGATATTAGTTTAGAAATTCGCAAAATGGAGATCTTAATTAAAATAAATATTCTATTTAAGAATTCTCTCAACCTTAAATTGGAGCTTTAAGATTAAAATTTTAAGAATTTCTATAGGAGACTTTTTCTAGTTAAAAAATATAATAAAATGATCTGCTTACAGCAGCAATAGCAATTTGCACTGAAAAGTAAAATTATTTTAGATACTTGTCGTTTCTTGTTGCTTATGACACATATCTTCCAAGACAGAATTAGCATCAAACAATAAATAAAAATAGTATGAGAGAAACAGATAAAAAAGTACATTTATTCATTTTTTTGCATCGTTCGCATGGAGAACAAAGTGGAGTATGCGAACAGCGAAGAAGATATATATATATATATATATATATATTATTTTTAGAATATAAAAAAGTAATATATTTCTACAACAGAAAAATTAAATTTCATTAAAGGCAAAGAATTAATTTAGATAATTGCGTATATTTTTAAGTGAATATTTCTTTAAAGAAATAGCATGAAGCTAAAAATAGCATGAAGGAAAGAGTGAAAAATAAAATCATGCATTTTCTGTAACCTTTGAAAGGTTTTTTCACTTTCTTGTCAAGAATACAGTGGAGATTTGCGAAATGATTGCAATTATCGAGCGAAGCCAGGTCTGCGTTTTAATTCCAGAATTTTGCATTTGTCTGCATGTATGTTTGTTACGCGATTACGACCAAATATGCTGTTCTATTTCCTAAAAATTTGGCGGAAACATTTCTTGAAGCGATAGAAAACGGTGTATATGTTTTATTTCTATTTATTTTAATTCGGTAATAAAATAATTATTTTAATTATATACAATTATTATATTAATTGGTAATAAAGGAGGCAAACAAAAATAAAAAAACGACATCAGAGTTGTCAATAAACACAGTTCGCTTGTGGCTTTGTATAGCTGTGTATCGTTATCCGCTTTTCGCTAAATAAATGTTACCTATTTTTATAATCTTTGGATATCCTTTAGTTCTAAATTTATATTTAAACTCATTTACTATTTAAACCATTTCTTTTTTACCCTATATGGCGCAGTAACTAATTTAACAAACTTTAAAAATTCGCGTGTAATTGTTAAGCCTAAATGGAATTATCAGACACTTCTCTCCCACAAATGCGATCTCGCCAAGATAATTTCGCCTATATTATAAATCGTCTGATCTTCATAGCAAAGACAACTTTTCGCTTATATATACTTCTCTGCCAAATTGTAATACTTATCGCAAAGTTATTTTGAGTTCCATCTTCTTAGTTCGAACGAAGTGAGTTGGAAAAAAATATTTTAATTTGATGCCTATTTAAAAGTGAAATTTTCTGGATATTTTTTAAATAACCGATTTAAGGATTCAATTTTTCTCTGTGAATTTTTGGTGCCATCTTTTTCAAAATATTTCGATATGCCGCTGAAAGATAAGCGAAGTAAAATACCTAAAGTTGTTTTGCTAATCCGAATGCGAATCATTTTATCCATATTAACCTCCAATTTGTCGTACCATAAGAATTGTGCTAAACTTTTGTACACCCGTGTGTCTCTTAGAGAGTCAAATTCTGATGTCCGGTGTCTCTGAAAACAATGCTGTCTTCACAATGAATAACGTCTGCTAAGCTTTTAAAATATGCGATGAAGAGAAGATCTTAGTTTTTTTTTTATTTGGGGGCAGCAAGGATTATTGTTCACAGAATTACTAGTATTAATAATAAAGATTTCTTTTAAATTTTCTTTTCCTTCTATTTCGTCAAATGCTATTTATTATTGAACATTCCAAACTCCTCGTGTGCCACAAATGTACAACACGAGGCTTACAGAAGTAAGTATAAAAAACAATTCAGTCTTTGAAAAACAATTCTTTACACAAACGAAAATAAAATTTAAAATTAAGCAGAGAAAAAATTAAAAGAAGTATTGAAAACAAACATATAATGCAAAATAATTAAAATAATTAGGATGACAAAGTAATTTAAATTTTTCATTCCAGTTAGGGGCATGGAATTGGATTTTCGATAGTACACCTCGTGACAAATATACTTCCATCACTTAAAAGAAAATAAACAAAAGTACCCAAGAATTGTGTTTTATAGGGTAAGAAGATTATATTTTATTCAAAAATAAAGGCATTTATATCCTGGAGAAAATATTACCGTCACTAGAGGCAGCCCACCACTTTCAACTCTACTACAGCATACCATACTCACCTCTTTTAAATATCCTTTTCTATCGAAATCTCCTCTTTCTTATGCTTCAGAAGACTTTCCATCTACACATTTTTACACATGAAAAGATAATTTTTCAAATTTTCGATAGATGTGGCAGAGTGAAGGATATACGGAAGCACACACATGTCTTCTTTCTCCAACTTTCTGAGAATGGAGAATTTTAAAGAAGTTTGATAAGAAGCTACTTCCGCGTTATTTCCAAATGTAGCATTCCACATTGACATTCATTTTTCATGGATTAATATCCGCTTGAATTGCTAACCGTGGTTTTCTGTAACAATTTTTTCATTCATGTAATTGTGTGACAAATTTGCGTTTCATCCCTCAAAATTCCCTTTTGGGTATAGTGGCAAAATTTCATATTTACGTATTAGAAAATAAGAAGATAGAAGGAAGAATTTTAAGATATAATTTTAGATGAAAACACTATAATCGCGTTTTAAAAAAATCAATAAAACTTTTGCATGCTACATGCTTTACAGCATTCTGATAAAAAATATACACGTATACAAGAAAAATGTACACGGAAAATGATATCAAAGATAAGAGGGGTTTATTTTAATGGTAAGGTACAGTCTCATATATTTGGTCTGGAAATAAATTTCTTCTTTCAGAAATGAAAGAAATTGTTTGTTAAATTCTATGTAATAAATACGGAAATTATTCTAGCAGTTTTCCCATTTTTGATATTTAGGACACTTTTCTTCCGAGACAATACTAAACAGAGGAAACTTAAAAAAAATAGAATATGAGCTGATTGAATAGATTGGTATTACCAATAATCTATAAGTTCCACTTCCCTCTTGAAACTAATTTAACTCTCTGATTCCTAAGGCCATTGAAATAAAGGAACCTCAAAATACGGGAGAGTTCGAGCTCCTCTATCAAAGATAAAGGAAATTCACTTTCCCCCTCAAAAACCACAATGACAGCTGGCATTGCCCGAATTATAAAAAAACTCCCCTCTTCCCCAAACACATCCGGGCGAGTCACTCTAACGAAGAAAGCACGCGCCGCGGGTGTGAAATCAATCACACTTAACGAAAGGGGGTGGAAATTTCATATTGACATTCCGGACGCTTCGGACGGCTATCGTCTTTTTCTTGAATGGACGTATGGGACTCTCCCGTAAAGATAGAGTTAAAGTGTTTACTTACTATGTTTATTTCATGTGTTTATTTATATGTGTTATTTACTGTGTTTATTTCAACTAGAGAAAGCTTACACACACTAATAAGACTGAAACTTTTTTAACGGTTAATCAATAAATTGTTTTCCTCTTTTACGCTCTATGTGGGTGTGTTCTGCGGAAGCTTAATGTACAGTCAAACCTGTTTTCGTGCGGAAGGTACGGGCCGCATAAAAGAAACCGCACAAAACAAAATATTCAGAAATTTCATAAATACTCATAACAAATAACTTTTTACAAGATATTAGAGAAAAAAAATGCGGTGGAGAGGGATCGCATAAAAAAAGTCGCACTTAGAAAATATGTCAAAAATTTGCAAAATAGTTAGAAAGTTCTTTCAAACCAAATAAATAATTAAATTGCACATGGAAACATTTTTAAAAATTTAATCTTTCATTTTACACATGGAGAAATTTTCAAAATGCACATAATTCACTGCTACTCGTCGTAGTCCGAAACGCGCATCTTCTTGTGATGAACTGGTTTTCAAAATCGGAAGACTGTTGATAACAAATGAACATAGCGCCTAAAGGCAAACAATGCCTTACAGTGTACATATGTACACTGATAGAAAACATTACAACGGTGTTATAATGTCATCACCGTTGGTATTCATATACCGCATGAAAAAATCGCGCAAAATAAATCGCACAAAAAAATTGCATAGAAAATGACCGCACAGAAACAGGTTTGCCTGTATAGGCAACAAATTTATTTATTTTTAAAGAACTAAATTTTGTCGTAAAATGATATTTCAGATCCCGTATATCCATTTATTAAAATTTAAATAACTGTGCGTACTATTCAAACTATATCTACAGTTTCATAAAGTTGTATTTATTTATTAGCCTCACCTGCCATAACAATTTCCTTCATTTAATAAAGTAAGGATTCTGAACATCGATGCGCAGTTTCATAGCATTACAAAATGTTAAATGATTTCATAAAATCTATCTACATCTTTTAACCATTAGCTCCTTCATTTTCATTCCACACGTAGTAAATTCGGCATTACTGAAACTCTGCGTTCATAATCGATAAACGCTTTATTTTACCACTTTCTAAATCCAACATTTCAAGAAATTTCGAACAATTTTCCTATCATTAAATTGCTGTTACCAAATCCTTATCCAAAATTATTTCATTCTTGGCCTTTAGTGTCTGACAAAATTTATAAATGGAAGAGGGCATTCCATCAATTACTTCGAGATAAATGCGAAAGGGAAATTCTGCGAATTCATTTCCAAGGTTAAGTGGTTAATTAATTATTGTAAATGAATAGTACTGACTTACAATAATGCATGTAAGTTAAATTACTTTGATCATCTATTGTCGTTCAGTGAAAGCAAATTAATTATCGAGTTCAGCAGACTAATTATGCCTATAAAACAGGAAAAAAAATCATATAAAAGAAAATTTCGTTTAGTCTGTATTTGAAATATTATAAAACATTAAGGAAAATTCGAAAGTGTTAAGTTTACTTCAAGCATGATATTAGAAATTTATAAAAAAAATTGTTTGCTCTTAAAAGTAGTTTCAGGATAAAATTATCGAATAAAGAGTAAACAATTCTAAAAACCTTTTTCACTGAATGACATATTTTTAACAAGAACACAAGTTAAAAAATGTATTCATATAGTAATATCCTTTCTATGAAGCGTGATATAATTGTAATTGCTATTTATTTAACTGTTTTCTAAGATAGGGAACACGGGGCAAAACAGAACACCCTCATTTTTTCGTCCAGTTTGTTGCACAAATTAGTGGAAATTCTTTGAAATTCCTAACACACCCTACTGCACATAATTGAGCTGTTAAATTCCATGGGAGTTGGCTACTACGCATAGTTTAGAACATTTTCTCATTTTTGAGCATAATACTGTAGTTTCACCGAGCTTTCTTCCTAAGTTAATTCAAATAACGCATTATTTGTTTTTTTGGATACTTTTTCGTTAGTATTACTCTTTGGACTGTTCATCCATGTACTTGTAGTTCCTTAATTTCTAGCCTAGACTTACAGTAGTTCTTTGCAAATCTCTGCACTTTGAGCATTATGGACAGGGGCAAAACAGCACCCGGTTCTGTTTTGCCCCAGTGTAATTTGCCTAATGCCGGAGTAGAAAGTGCCGACGAAGATGATTATGAGTTTTGTCATTGACTTTACTTTTCCTTTGTTTAATTTTTAATTACCGATCTAATGTCTGAAGTGCATTTATTAATATTTCTTATACTTAATATAACTTATATTATGTTGAATAGTCATGTAAAAACACTCATTTTTCTTATATTTAAGAATTTTCAAGGAGTGCACAAAACCGGAGTTCCGTCTTGCCCCGGAGCCTGGGCAAAACGGACCATTTCAGAACGTTTACTAAATCATAAATATCAATTTTTGTACTGATCATAGATTAGTTTTAAAATTCATTATGTGTGACCAAATAAAAGAAATTATAACATTTTATTTTCAAACTTCTCTGTGTCTTATTTACCATTTTACAGTCATCCAAACCTTAAATATTCCGTTTTGTCCCGCGTTCACTTACTGTAAGTATAAAAATTATATATATTGTTATAAATTTTAGGTTCTTTTTATAGTTTACGAGACTATAATTAGAAATGTTTCATGAAACATTTCATAAACGTTTAGCGGTATCATGTTTATAATAGCTGAATATTGCTAAAACACAAAACTGAGAAAAGCACAGAAACGCAAGATGAGATTTTTTCTTAAACAAATAGATTTTTGTAAGTGCTGTTCTAAACGAGTTATAAGGAAAGCTAAAAACTTGGCAACTTCAAAATATATTTTAATGAAAGAAATAAAATTGCAGTGACCGATGTTATGAAAAGGCCATGCCAAAAGTTGCCATTACTCTCATTGCCAAACCAATATAGGGTGCAAGAATTTATGTATTTCTTTTTTACCTTTATGCAAATATATTAATTATACAATTGCTTTAAAATTGTGAAGCATTAATATAACATTAGCTTATTAAGTTCATTGTGAATCATTTAATATAATTTCCTTTTGATCAATTACGCATTCACAATTCACAAAGATGCATTCAAAAGAAAAACAAAAGTCTCTTCCTAGCTGCCAAGAGTAATTCCAGCTCACACACAAACATTGACAAAATAAAATATTGGGTGATAAACCACAATATTTAAGAAAACTCACCACCACTTTACAGGAACGTTCCAGGTGACTCGATCCATTCCCCTGGGCCTTAGAAACAGGAAATCTCACAGAAATGATCCTGTCATTTGGACTCGCTCTCTCCTGACATCCACTTCAAAAGACACGTAGTCTTGGAACTTGCTCCGCTCAAGGGATTTGGAAAACGAATAAAGTATCTAGTGGAGATAGACAGGACCGAAAGAGGGATATGGCGAAAAAGATACCTTTTAGGTTGAAGTTTAGTTGACGCAATCAGGATGAAATTTTTTGGGCAAAGTTGCATTCAAAGTAGCAAGCTGCCTTATATACTTCGGAATTATGTCTGGATTGATGATATTTATTGTCGCAGGAACAAGTTCTGGCAAATGATGTTTGAAATGTTTTCTAAATTAGGTTGAAGTATCGTTTTTATTTAAAATAAAAAAGAGGTTTAGAGACGAGAGATTTTTTATTTCTTTAAATTTAGAATTTTAGTAGAAATTAATTTTAATTTTTTATTTCTCAGAGTTTTCTAAAATTTTTCATTTTAGTGTGAATAAATCAGACATAATTTTAGAAAATATATCTCATATTCATAATCTTGTTTCCTATCATGAATAACTTATACTGATGATCTTTAGATGAGAATCAACACGAAAGTTTGAACTTGTTAAGTTACAATTTTATGCAAAAATATAACATTTTTTCGATAACTTATACTGCGCATTGAGGTTTAAAGTTACATTAACTGCTTGTAAAAGACGACCTCAATTACGACGAAAACCGAAATGGTTCTCTCACTCAAGACGTATTTTGTTAGATTGTGACGCTTCCCCAGGAGCTGATTTGTTAAAAAGAAGTTAAATTTATTTTTAAAAGCTTCTTTTAGAAACGTGATGTTCATAATTTAACGCTGTAATTCTATTTTAGAAATTAATAGTTCTTTACGACAATAGTACTCTAATTTTGTAAATAATTTGAAAGAGCTACGTTCGTGACATACTGCTGGAAGCGATATTTCAATATTTGTTAACAAAACCCACTTTTCAGGTTAATGCACATCTAAATATTTTATTTTAATAAACACAATTCACAAAATAGGATAGCAAAACCAACTTATAATTTAAAAAAATTAAAAAATATTAAAATCCTGGTATTTTTTTCAGAAAATTCAATTAAAGCATGAAAAATCCAAATAATTTTCTTTTCATTTTTTTAAGCAAAATATTAAATAATTTATTAAGTGTTTCTGAAGACGTATGCCTTGTGAAAGAAATCAGGGATATTTCATTTTCATAAAATTTTATAATATTTCATTAACGGCATTTAGAAATTCAACGTAGCACTTTTAATCAAATCAGGCATTAGTAGATTTGAATGCTATATTTTTTTCCACCTATGAGTTCAGTATTTTATGCTAAATTTATATCAATAATGATATTGTACTAAATTCAAGAGTAAATACAATGTGCCCACGCTAATCGTGGCTCAGTAGTTAATTTCCATACCTTTAGAAGTAGGCTTATTCTTCCGATTGGAGAAATGCTTAAATAATTCCATTTTATGTTGTTTGAATAAATGTACTTCTGACCTTATTACAAAGCCTAAAGTTTTATACACTTTTCGTCTCTCTCAGTCCTGTTAAACACATTTAATAAAATATTCTTCACACATCAATATTTTAAAGCAAAAAAAAATCCACAATTCTGCGGCTTAACCTTACTGACTTATGAAGCTTTGAATAAGATTATTTTCGACAATTTTAATGGCTTCCATGAGGAATATCTCCCGATAAACGCATAGTGCTTAATCGACTCTGCCATTGATTGGCCTAAAATAGTAAAATTCAAAGCTTCAAAACTCGGCCAGTTTTCGTCGCAGAAGAGTATAACTTTCTTAAAATGCTAATGTACTAGGGGTGTTCAAAAAGTAAGTTACACTCGAAAAATGTCGGTCAAAAAACACTTTATTGAGAAGTGCGCTAAAATACAATATGACGCACATACACCACACTATTTCTCTACATCATTACGCAGTCTCTGTAGACATTTGTCGGAACTTTGCACTAATCGTTCGATGCCTTGACGATAGAAAATTGCTTCTTGGTACTGGAGCCAGCTTAGAACAGCTGTCTGAGCCTGATCATCGTTGGAAAATTGTCTTCCACCCAAATGGTCTTTGAACTTGCCGAACACGAGAAAGTCGCAAGGCGCCATATCGGGCCTGTATGGTGGATACTGTCAGACTTCCCATCGAACACTACGAAACAAACCCTGTATTGTGCGCGCCTTCTGATGTCTTATTATTATGCAAGAGGACAATGCCTTTCCTTAACTTTCCCATGTCTCTTGTTTTTAACAGCTTTACGCATATCTCTTAGTTTTTCGCAGTACGACTCGGCATTAATGGTTGTCCCCATCCGCATAAACTCTCCTTCGCAATCGAAACAAACAGTAGCCATGACTTTACCCCTGATGGAGGAAGTTTGGATTTTGTTCTCACAGGCGATGATGTGTGACTCCATGCCATCGACACGTGCTTCGTTTCTGGGGTGAAGTGATGCACCCGTGTCTGATATGCTCACCGTTGTTGGCCATCCTTGCCTTTACGCATCGGTTAAGTCTGTGCGACCGTCTTCGAACTGCTGGCACCATTTCACAACGGCTGGACGTGACATTGCATGTGGCCCATACACTGCCGATATTTCACGATGAATCTCCGTACTCGTGAAACGCTCTGCCCACAAAGAACGTACTGTTCCGCATACTTCAACGTTGGAGTAAGTTTCCCGCTAACGCTCCATTTTTTTCTCGTACTACGCAGCAACGATTGCCACTATCCGAATGAAATTGCTACCGTTGGGAAGCCGTGGAACTCAATTATGGTCTGCGCAAGCTTCGCTCTTATTCCGCAAGGCTGCCATCTGTGGGGGAACAAGTGTAACTTACTTTCTGAATGCCTCTTGGAACAACTGGAAGTGTCTGTCTGAAGTCGCCTCCGATTATTATAACTTTGCCTCCGAAAGGCTTATCGTTATTCATCAAATCTCGCAAAAGAGAGTCAATACAACGAAGACCGTCTTTTGTGAGCATAGTAATTTCATCAATAATGATGAGCACTGCTTAACGCAGTTTATCTGCTTCCGGAGATATTGGTCTCATTGACAAAACTGATGTGTCGAGAAGAGGAACTGGTAACTTAATTCCACTATGAACAGTTCTTCCACCTTTCAGCAGTGTTGTTGCTATGCCAGTTGTTGCGAATGGAAATGCAATGTCTTCTTTACCCCGAATGAAAGATAATAATGTTGAATAGAGAAAAGTTTTGCCAGAACCTCCAGACCCATCGAAAAAAAATCTATCGTTTTCATTGTTGTTCCCAATAACTCTGGTAATCGTCTCGAAGGCGGCCAGCTGTTCTCTATTCAGGGATGATATTCTTTGTTCGTCTTCCTCTCTTTCTTCATCTTGATTGTAATGTTGTACTTCAATGGCATTTCCAGTTGGCACGGGAAGACCGATTGAAGCACATGACAATTCGTGTTGTTCAAGGGTTGCAATGATGTCATGTATGCCAAGTTCCAAGAAGCTGCTTCGATGTTGTTCCGCAAATAATCGAGAGACATATCGATCGAGTATTTGTTCCACAGCTCGGGCACATTAGTCGGGCTACAGAAGCACAGAAAAAAGGCGAAGGTCTGACGTAGTTGCTTTGGCATTTGATAGGTGGACGCGTCGTGTAAGCAATGATCCTACTCTTCATCTGAATTCAGCAAGTGACGGTGAAACGCTGCTTGCTTGAAAGTGTCATAAATGGCGTTGTCAATCGTTTTAAAGCATGTAGCATCAGGAACATGAAGCGAAAGAATGCGTAGGTAGAATCTTTCAGCGTCTTTGGCATTCACCACGTACATTCTCGCGACTATTTTGTTACCTTCTCTCTTTCGCCTTTTCCAGTTATTACGATCGTACACGTAATTGTATGGAATGTCAGTGTACAATAATGTTAGAGCATCAGGATCGCTTTGATTTAACTGGAACCATGACTCGAGCATCGTTTGTCTTGATCTTGCAGCCTCCAAGGCATCCTCTTCGTGGCCGTCCTTAAACGTGACACGTTTCTGGTTTGGGAGATGAAGAAGCAGTCTCATCACTGCATGCGATCTCTCATGCATGTGTGATCCAAGCAATCGCCACATTGCTTCAGGTGCACTGACATACCGTGCGTCAATGTAGTTTGCAATATCATTGTATTGGACCTGTCCTGCAGTCAAAACCATGTTGGCGTAGTCAGCTCCTTCGTAAATATATTTATAAATAGATTTCACTGCGCGCAGAGAGGTACAAACTTCGAAATTGATGTGCGCGTTATATTTCAGCAGCAGGCAAGGAATATAAGGGACAACGAATCTGTTATCCATTTCTCTTCCTCGCACAAATGCTGTGACACCTGGGCATCTGCGATATAAAGGGTAGCCACTCACGTTCATTGTGGTTTCAGTTCGAAATTCTCTGGGAAACATTTTCTTACATTGGCCCGTTTCCATGCAAGGTGCTCCAGGATTTTCAATGCCACTGGGGCTATGCATTAAGCATTTTGTTACAATTTCATGCAGTCGCGGATTTTCAATCGATGATGGAATCTCAGCACACACAAATTTATCTATATGCTCAGATGTTGAAAACTTGTCTTCCGCCCGTAGAACAATTAAAATGTGTGCATGTGGCCATCCGCGCTTTTGAAATTCTATTGTGTACACATGGGCTATTGATTTTTCCAATACGCCATGAACTGTCAGATCGTCCATGAGTGATTTCAACTTTAAATTGAAAACTCGCACCAACAAATCAGGCGGTCAGTTGTGTGTTCGGATGGTCGCAAATTTTCCGTGATTTCTGATCATTTTGGATTAGCCGTAAACGTTATGAATAGGTCCGGTGCACCGTATTTGCCGAAGATGGACATTGCGTCCGCACACCGTTCTCTCATGTTTGGCGGTGATCCTTCAAATGATGAGGGCAGGATTACTGGAATTCCGGCTTTGACGACTGCGTTTTGAGCCGCTTTCTCCAAATGGGCCGCAAGTCCTTGGTAGAGCTCAGTTCGTAACTGTTGTTGACGCGTTCTGATAAAATTCAGGTTATTTTCTTCTACCTGGAGGTACGAATCGACAGTCCATTGCTGCGTAAGTTTCCCAGCACTAATAATCGGATTGAAGTCGTCTCTCACAGCTGTTAACGCTGATTTGAACTGAAGCATTGTTACGTTTACTCTGCTTTGATTTCCTTGTGCTCCTTGATAAGACTCACATCGCCAGTTGGGTTGCCAACCAGGTTCGCCAAAAGGAAACAAAATGGGAAAGCCATCGGATCTAAATTTGGGCTGAGGATGTTGATATTAATAAATGGTTGCTGTGGATTTTCGGGATTCAATGGATACACGCAAATGTCCCTTTCGAATGGAGGTTCTCCATCGCTGTTGACAAAAAACATTGCTATCTAGTTGGCTGTCGGTGCATTGTACCTTCGCTGGTCTGAATGTCGATCACGCCTAAAGACCATGTTCACGACGGGAACATCATCGCCTGCTTCGTTTGATTCTGCGATTACTCGCGATTCAACCTCTCGAAGCATGCGGTATGTGCCAGACAATCTATTGTGCTGTCTAAAGAAGCGATCGATTTTATCCAGGATTAGTATATTGCATTGCTCATTAGCTGGATGACTTACTCGAATTTCAGTAGCCTGAGTACTATCGATCACGTAGAGTTGGGCATACTGAGGAGATAGGCCATTCACTGATGAAATCTGAAATGGTGCGATGACATATCTGACCGTGAACTTTGAATACGTATGGTCCCCCCCTCTGAAATTAACTACTTTCGCTCCCATCGAAGCGAAAGAAACAGAGCTGTTGTATGAGCGGATGGTATCGTGAAAATTTTTATAATCAGGATTATTAGGATTCGTCAATACGTCAAGGAGAAAATTAGTATAAATCAAATCATTACCTAGTGCATCTGAGGGCTTCTCTAATTTCATTTTCCCGTTGCGGCAACAGCTGGTGAATTTGCCATCAGAAGGGCGTTCTGCAGCAAAGTTCTTCGATTTGCAGAAATTATGTTCATTGGTTCGCAGTTGTCCGTTCCTACTTGGGCCTCTATGAAGTGAATTGCTTTGTCGCGAATCCTTTGACGGTCTCAGACTATGTGATGAGCTTCAACATTTCTTTCTCGGCGAGCTTGAAATTGAGCTGGAGTTTCGGCTTCGATGCGTCTCCTATAAGCGGTTGCATCTACTGCACGAATCCTGTCCAGCGATTCCTGGCTTTGCCTCGCTAACCATCTTGCTTTCTTTTCCTTTGTCATCCGCAGTCTTTTTGCGATGGGTTCTTCGTCGGTATTCATCGTAAAAAATATATTAAACTAATTCATGGTTGTAAAGTATTAAATAACCATGAATTAATTAATTCAATAACCATGCAATTCTCAGCTTCTCAAACGTAAGTCAAAAGTTAAATTTCGAACGTTGCAGCAAAATATTAAAAAACGTTGTTGTCAAACGTTGCCAAAAAATATCATCAAATTATATCATTACGACTGCAATAAATAATTATCGTGGCGTCCAAACTATATCACGCGTATGATATAGCACTGACGTAATTTACTACTTTCTATTGAAAAACGGAAATTAATTTAAAATATATGATTATTTTAATTTAAAATTTCTTAAGAACTATTGATCATAGCGAAAAAACTTTTATTTCACTATTTTAGAGCTATTAAATTCGAAATCAGAACAACTCTTTTAAATTTAAAATTACTGAAATTAAGTTCTTTAATAATGAAATAATGTTGTTTAACGTCTCGCAGTTCTATGCGCGAGTTTTATTGCTGGTGACGTCAGAGCGTTACCGGTGGATCTGGCCTATTATATTGGCAATTAAGGAATGATATATCTTATATTACTAAGATTTTAGATTTTTTAATGCAGTAGAACCCCGGGAAACAGGGCAAATTGCCGATGACCGTTGTTCAGATTCCGAGGAATTCAGATTATGCTGGAAATTCAGTAAAATAAACTTCATATACCAAATACACTAGAATATGGATTCTGGGTGCTCTGTGAAGCCATACAGAATGAGCACCCGACGATTCGCACGGGACAGGGTAAACAAATTGAGGTAAAAAAGAAAAAAATCTCAGTTTTCTTCTACTAATTAAAGTGCTGCATTCATTCTTCTAGACCAATTAGAATACTTCTTTTATGTTAGGAATAAACATTAGCTTTGTTTCTGATTCATAATTGATATTTTTCATTTATTTTTATGTAAAAAGTTTTCAGAAAATTAAAAAAAGATGTTCATTATTTCAAAAAACGATTACAACAAAATTTACTCAAATATTACATTTTCTCTCATTGATTTCAATAAATTAGTTTAAATAAGTTTAAATAAAAGTTAAACATAAATTTTAGAAAGAATTTTCATATAATTAGGTTCTTAATTGTAATAAAAGAAAAAATTACTGATAAATGCATTGATATATCATTTTATAATACTCCTTTAAAGATTTACTTTTAAATTTCGATACATATAAATTTTGATTTCGCTTTTTCATATTGAAACTAAAATTTCTAATGCAAAAAGTTAAAAGAAAATCTTGGAAAAAACTTAAAAACAAATAACTATTAATTCGATATCCTACTCAGATTGCTAAGTAAATTAATCGTTGTCAATCATTGACGATATTAAATTTAACAAGTTATTTAGTAAAATAAAATGTGTTATTTTAAAAAAGAAATGTTTTAATAATTTTTCCCTGCTATTTTAAACAATTTCATAGAAGAACTTACAACCTGATTTCTTTCAATCGAAACAATCCTATAATTTAATTTAATCTAACTTTTTTAAAATTAATAATATTTTTCCACGATATTAAAACGCTTGATGCAAAGAATTGAATCAAATTAGTGTCATTTGGCTTTTGGATGCTATATTATTTATTCATTCAGACACCAATGATTTACCTCAAATTTTAGCATTAAAAGTCATTTTAATAAGATGAATAGTATATTTTATTCATTTATGACCTAACGAATCTAGTATTATCATTTCCTCTGCTTGCTAATAAATATGCTCTTCCCTGGGAATTGCTTAAAAATGAATGCACCTCCTTTCTGGATGTCAGAAGTGTTTCCAAGTCCTGAACTGTGGCATTGTAAAGCGAAAGTCAAGCCACTATATTTATTAGAACACATCACAGAGTTTCTGGAACGTTTCCAGGCATTCGTCCTATTCTCGTGAGGTTCAGAAGCAGGAAGTCTAACATAAGTGATCCTGTCACTGAGACTCACTTTCTGCGGGCAGATTTTGTAACTCGTAGACACTCTGGGGATTTAGCATGTCAATGTCATATCCATTGGAGGTAGTGAAGAGAGATAGTGTGGATTGGGAAAAATCGCTGTTAGGGTAGGGTCATGTATGTAATCAATGTAAACGAGGTAGTAAGCGAAAGAATTGCATTTTTTTAGCAGTCTGATACGTGTGCTTGAGTGTTACGCTTTGATTTGTACACTTTTTCTAGAATGGAAATGTGTTATAGGAAATTTGTTAAACGTTTTATGTGGATGCGTTGAAATTTGCAGTGTTTGACATCAATAGAATTACATGTAATTTAATTACATTATAATGTTAAATTATCCCATAATTTTTTGAAATAGTTAGGATTTCTAAACTATCCGAAGCAGCATAATTCGGAAATTTATGTAGTTAAGAGAACACATAAAATTTTTTGATAACCTTACTATTTACACTATGCTTTCTATTTCCGCAAATTTTACTGAGTTTCAATAATCTTTTTTAGAATTGCAAAATCAATAATCTTTTTTACAATTGCAACCACGTGATGGAAACAAAAATATGCTTAATTTTTCATAAGTAGACTCTTCTGAGTAACTTAGAAAACTTCACTCTATGAATTCTCGACAAAAAGAATCGAAGATCCTAATTGGTTTTCTTCATACGTCAGCGAATTTTGAAGTTTGAAAAAAAAAATTTAAAATATATATTTCTTCTGATTTTCGCCGTTTTTGTAAGATTTGGATTTAAATTGTATGCCTATTTTTTGGATATGTGTATCCAAATATTTTATTTCATCTTGTTTTTCTACATTTTATAATGGACGATCAAGTTAGTTTTATTGTGGAGAATTTTTAAACAGAATTAATACCTTTCTAATAATAAAATATTTTATCTTCCTTTAGATGGAAAGATAGATATTGGATGCTGACGTTTTCTGAAAGTTTCAAGGTTTGTCCTTTGTGTTTAAGCATGGTATTCTATGTTCACGCCCTCCAATTAAGTACCTGCACACTTATTAAATTATGGAAATATAGACTATTCAGACTAAGGTATCCAGATATACTTAAACTAACAGCCGTTTCTCTTGAAGTCATTCTTAAAGTCAATGTGCATCCAGTTACTGCTCCTATATCACATTTATTTAGGCATTAAGTAGCCAACTTTTCCTCACGTCACGTTCGACAAGACATTGAGACTTGTATCTTGCAAAAGAATGGAAAAGAAAGCTATTTCTCGGGCCAGATGCTATGATGTGGCATCTGGCGAAAACGACTTGAACAAACTTGTAGAAGAAAACCATTTCAAGAGTTAGAAACCAATATTTCAAGTCAATGCTTCGGTAACAATCTGTGAGAAGAATCACCCTTCTAGATTTTATATGCATAAAAATTGTTTGAAGTTCATTGCTTTAATTCAGATCTCAAGATAATAAAGATAGGTATAAATATAATCTTTATTTCGGAAAATTAGATGTATTAGAAATTATTCTAAGAAAACGTTGGGAAATAGCAATTAAAAATAAAATATGGATTTTAAATAGTGAATCAAAATGATATATTTTACATAATGGATTAATTATCTTTTTTGGAGATAATGCGCATTTGATAATAATTGTGAAAAATTGCCTTCAAGATTATTTTTCGATTTTATCTTCCTTTGGTTTGCTAAGAGAAAATTCTTTCTTTTACTCTGTGCCAAAATTTACCACTAATTTTATAAACCTATAAATGTTGTCCATAATAATTAATTTTATTAAATCCTACTATAACAATCCTAATTCTTTTTAACAATTATTCAGACGGAACATAAAGTAAAGCGTTTATGCTTTCTTAGCCTCACTACACTATCTCATAAAATTTATTTTTTACAAAATTCTAATTTCTTTTTTCCCTAGTTGTAATTTACTTTCATTGCTAAAACTTCTCTGCTTCCGTTTTGAACTAACTTCATTAAATTCACAGGATAACTAAGATCATTACGTATAATTAAACCGCTGGTAATTAAACGGTGTTTCATTATCTTGTTCTTCCTATTTTGTTTATGCTTCTTTAGAAGATAAATGACATTTTTCCATAAAGAAAAAGAACATTTTATGCAAAAATTGCTAAAAAAGCAGTTTCATTAACTTCAATAATATATATATATATATAGAATGAGAAGAAGGAAAAAAAGTTGAATGAAGTGCTTGGTTGCGCAATTTTCTTTTTTTTTTCTTCTTATGAAACAAATGAGCATTTTTTCATTTCTAACTAAATATTCTGAATATATTTATTAATTTACTATTATTTTATTATTTTTGAATATACAACTTTAAATATTCATTGTCAATGACAGATGTTCTTTTTATTGAAACTAATTGTCTTTTCTTTGGTGTTTCAAATTTTATATTTCGTTACCAAAAGATAATATTTTATATCTCAATTTTAAAAAGTTGGTATTGTATATTTTATAATTTATGAAATAGGAAACGTAATTATATATGAAATCATTGCATCAATAATTTTTTCTCATCACTCGTAGTTGCAAATTTTCTAAAAATGAGTAACTGAGTGATTAAAATATTTTTTAGTAATAAACAATTTATCTTCTCTAATAGTAATAAGAGTGAAAGATTGTTTGTGTACGTCTGTATGTCTGTTCGCGCTTTTCAGGGCAGAACGTAGGACAGAGAGTTACGAAATTTGGCACAAACATACTTTAGAAGTTGAGAATGTGCACCTCGAAGCGATTTGTTTGAAATTTTAATTAATTGAATATTGAGTAAAATTTCGTCTTTTTCTTTAGATAACTTCCTAAAATATTATTGCAAGAAAATTATTCTTATAATTGTTTTCAAAATTAAAAAAACATGTATACAGTAGAACCCCGCTAATCCGAAATTCCGGTAAATCCGAACCGATTTTATTTTAGAAAATTATATGTAATTGAAAAGATTACCAGAAAAGATTTAAATATACATACTAAAAACAACGGAATGAATATCTTCTTGAGTTCGAAGTAAGATAAGGTCACTTCATACAGGACCATTATTCTAATGAAAAGGGGAGGCATATTCTCTTTCTATTTCTTTTGAATAAAATAATTCAAGAGATAGTAGTAATGAGCACTTATAACTTATATATTTTTATTATACATCTTTTTCTTTTCTATTTTTATCGGAATTTCGGGTAATCCGAATTTTTTGTAATCCGAGCAGGCACCGGTCCCAATTAGTTCGGATTAGCGGGGTTCTACTGTATTTTTAAAGAAACTAATTTTGCTGTCCTGCAATGGTTTTCATTGATTTTGACAATATTTTAGAAATACTTTTGTGCACAATTGACAATAACACTTTTTATAGTTGCAACGAAATTTAAAACTTTTTCCTCATTTCTACAGATTTTTAATCTCTTATATGTCTCCAATCGTTAAAAGCAAATCAATTAAAATTCTGTTTTCTTGCAATATTTTCGGCAATATCGTAATAGGGTTTCGTCTTTAAAATTTTATTTCATAATTCATTTCTGTGGAATCTCAAATCAATCGGAGATAATTTTAGGTCTGGCAAATTATTATATTGCTATTTATTTTTATTAGCATGCTTAAATTAATTTAACTTTCTTTTGGACTTTCCCGCATAATATACTTAAATGACGCCACTTAATTTAATTTTGAAATGAAATGCGCATTAGCAAGAGGAATAAGAAAGTAAACTTACAAAACAATAAGGCAACGTGCAATTAGATATTAGATGGCGATGACAACAAAATTTTTCTTTTGACTCTGATGATATATGACTAGAATCCATAACGGTCGTTTACGTACAGAATGAACATAACAATTTAAGGCACTAAAATAAAGGTGCTTAAATTTTGTATCTCAATTTAAGTGTGTAACTACCTTGTTAAAAGAGCCATAAATGTTGGCCATAAGAGATATAACTTAAATTAAATGTACCCAATATTCCCAACCAACAAGATGGCCGCCTTGGCCGGCTGAAAAAGCTTATAATATCTACAACCAAATCGAAAGCAATGAAATCAAACTTTGAATACAAAAATATGAAATTACCGCCGTAGTATTATAATTGTCTTTTATTCTTTTTAGAATGCATGCGGAATGAATATCTTTCTTCTTCGGTAAGAATTAGAACATTAATTCCCTTTTACGCCTTCTTAAAGCATATCAATGATTTAAGGTACTGCAAACGTATTCTAAAATATTTAAGAAAATAATAAGATGATACTTCCTAAATTTATATTCTTAAATTAATTTAGAAAGCAAACTGTTTTTCAATTTTTATTTAAATTCACAAAATGAATGCACTAATGTAAATTACTTTTATTTTAACAAAAATTTTATTCGTAGATATATCACCCTGCGTATCTGAAGTTTTGAACTTGAAAATATATTTTTGTACTCAAATTTCATGGAGAAACATTTTTTCGAGTGGAAAGGGATCGAACTGAAAAAATTAAGAAATACTGATTTTATTTATTTTATACATGGAAGTGAAATTTTATTTCGAGATTTTACAAGGATTATTATGAATAGTATCTTTAATTCTGTCTAAAGACAAGGGCTAATGACAATGACCACACCACTCTGCAGCTCTACATTACTTTGAAATCTTAATTAAGGCATTGAGCTTTAAACGGTCGATTTCCTCTTATAAAATACGAAAGAGCTTTAAAATTGACACTTTGTGTTAACTGCAACCGAAGCACGGGCAACAAATACTTTCTGACAACTCTTAAAAGTGATTTCTTATTCTAGTGCGTTGAAGTAATTTTTACCAGATACCGCATCACGGAACATCTAGCTGGAAGTAAAGTTTTGTCTACCATTGTTTTCCATCGTACAGCTCTCGAAGTCTTGTCGAACGTGACTGGAGAAGAAGTTGGCAACTTGAGGTCAAAATATAAGTGATTTAAGAGTAGTAGATAAATATAGATTGTATTTAGGAGTGACTTTAGCGTCGGAGCATAGGAACAAATACTCAACATCAAATTTTTGGTGAAAACTAGAGAAATATATCTGGAAATATAAGAAATGCTGAGAACTATATTAATGGAGACATATTTACTACAAATCCCCAGATCTTTTTGAATGAATGAAGCAAATCAGTGGGAACTTATCAACAATGGAACTGCAATTTGCATGTGTATGGACATATTTTGAATGAAAAGCAATTGATTTACAATTAATTAAAATAGTGTTTCTATGACTTCAATTAGTGTATTTATTGGACAGACTGCGTAGCTTCTGATTGCTTACAGAGAATAAAAATATTTAAACATTAAAAGCTTATGGGTTGCGTTAATATTTTGGTTCAAGTTCGAAAAGCGGAAAATTTACAACTTTCATTTAATAAGATCTTACAGACTTTCGATTAAAGAAATAGTAAATAAAAGTGCAGTAAATTTTTTAATTCGTTAGAAAATATTCCTTCTGCTTATAAAGGTCAATGCAACTAAATCATTATGGAACTTGCATTAGATGCATGCAAAGCATCTAATTCCAAAACCATTTTAACAAATATTGACATTTATTCAAGAAGAATTTGAGAAAAGGTAATAACTACAATTGAGAAATCAATAAATCAAACATCTATTTTCAATTTTTATGCCCATGAATAAGCTTGAAATCTAAAATTTTTTCTCAGGAAATTCTTCAAAATCATGAATGGCATCTATCAAAATTTCACTTTAAAATCTATACAACAGCTTTAACATCAAGGTTGCTATTTTTTTATTTCCAAAATCATTTCATGTAGATAATTTTAAACACACTTCATCTCAGAAGTGAATTTCTTCCAACTACTTTTGTATCTGTCTGCACTAGCAATATTATTCTACCTTGAATGTGAACTCTTGAATGTGAACCTATTAGCCACTTTTTCACAATTTAATTAATTTCTTATTTTAAAGTGCCTTTGCTAAATACAAAAATATATATCAAAATTACTATCTTTATCGCAATCTCCTTAACTAGGGAAATTTCATAAGAAAGTCGTGTTCGTAATCTGATATTTCGTAATCCGATAAAACGATGCTATTTCTGTTGATTCTTTTTTAAACCAATTTAGTTTATTTAAACAAATGGCCAATTATTAATAAGACGTGTATGATGTAGAAAACATTTTATCAACTCTTCACTATTTTCAGAATGGTACGGAAAAACGAGAGAAATAAAGTTCTTTTACTTTTAAAATTTATTTTTAGCATCAACAAAAGAAAGTTAAGAAAATAAAACTATTCGTCTGCTTTTTACCTCTTCATTTGGTCATTTATATTTTAATTCACAAAAAGAAGAGTCTCGTTTTGGATACTTACTTTGATTCGTGCCATATACATTCGTCGTCTGTATTAGTATAAAAGTGTTTATATAAAATGAAACTGTATGAGATATCGAAATAATTGAAAAGCCTTTGAATAATTTCTTTTGCTTCAGATCCATCTTCTGAGCTTTACTGGAAATCATTTAATTCTTGATTCCTATGATTCGGAAGAATCTGTTGAATTAGATTCTTTTCCTATGAGGAGCATCATCGAATTTTAAACTCTTTAATAATGCATTAAAGTTGAAGCATTAATAGAATATAATTAATAATGTTATTTAATCCATTCGCTTTATTACATAACAACACCTTCAGTCTATCTTTCTGCCATTGAAAACATGGATACCGGACCTGAAAAATATTTTTCATTTTAGAGCCATCTATATGTACTTATTGGTTTAAGTTTTGTGTTAACGAAATACATTTTTAAAAATTATATTAGGAATTATTAACGTTGAAACGTAAAAATGATTATTTTATATGAAGAGTGCAGAGTTTTACATAAAAATACCACTATCTTATTATTCCAAATTATAATATATATATAAATTATGTTCTTAGCATACGTGACGATTTATTTAACTCAAAACTTTGCTCAATGTAAAGCTCGCTCATATGGTGAGGGAGCTGAGTTTTCTCTACAATTTCAATTCGACACATCCACATTTCAACTATGAGGTATAGGCGCCTTCTTTTTATTTCTACCGGTGGCTAATTGAGAACTCTCATACTACGATTCTATTTAGCAATCTACTAAGCTAGAATTATACTGTCATTTAATTGTTTATTTATGCTTCGGACTTAAAATGTTTATTTGAAAAATGTTCGTTCATCTTCAATGCAACAAATAATTTCATTAATATTGTGTCCCCTCTACTGGAGCTCTGGGCATACGTTCTTCCAGCCCCACCATTTTTATGAAATAACAATTATAAGACTAAGAGTTTCACGACGATGTCAGAAACTAGCAAGTCCTGCTTCTACGCCTCACCGGAAGAAATCGAGTCCCTCGAAGCGATTCTTTAACGAAATGATGAGTTTTCGTAAATGTGACGGCTTGTCTACGGGTTTTTTTTCTAATGTTACAATTCTTGACCATGGGAAATTTCTCTTAGCTGAAAGGGAAGAAATTTCATTTCAAAATATAACTATAAACAAATATTCAAAATATAAAACTATGAACAGGAATTGGTAGTGCTGATTCCTTAGGTACTGACTAAAAATAATTTTGGGTTATTATTATGTTTATCCAATGATATAATTGCTACAATATCTGACAATAACTATTTACTTCAAGTAAACATATGTAAATGGCGTGGTTGAAATATTTAATTTAATGTTGAAAACTTAGCCACAATCTATTCCCCTACTGCACACATCATGATTTGTAGAAAGTATGATTCCGGCGTATTAACCTTTTAAACAAGATGAATCTTTGAAGGATGCAGGTCTCGAACCCGCTACTCTCTTATCTGGAACTCAATTTATTGCTACCATGACAATATTCTCTTCAGAAACCTTGTGAAAAACAAATCTGAGAAGAACCTATGTTTACTTAAGTTAATACAAAAATTTTAAATGCTGTAGAAAAAAAATATCAGATCATAAATTTTTAAAAAATAGTTCAATGAAGCATATTTTCCACTTAAATTTCTCGCATAGATAGTTACACGTATTGGCTCATTTCATGCATATCTTCGTCATATAATGAAGGGCACCCAAAATGCATATTCGAGCATTTACCTTTGACAAATTATATGCAGAATTTTACTGATATACAATTTCGGTTTTAAGGTTAATTTTCAAATTCCATTTATCTACATAACTGTATATTAACTTTCTTTTATACGAAGTATACAAAAAGAAATTATCGCTATCGTAAAAACATTCTATCTTGAGATTATCATTGTTCTGTACGTTTCAGCACTCCCTTAATCCGAAAAGTCAATTTTATAAGTTATAAATTTCTGTCTGTTCGCGACTATGGTAAATCAGAAACTCTATGAGCTAAAGAGATGAATTTCGGTATGCGATCTTTTCTTCAAAATCGTAAATTTTTAACAAATATTGGACAAAAACAGTCTAAGGGAAGTTTGTCCTTCAAATTGTATGAGAACACGATAAAAATAAAACGAAAACGGGGAGATTAAAGAAATTATCACATAGTTTTATCATCAGAATTTTAGATGTGTATCAAAGTTTGGATCAAATCCATCCGTCAAATGCTTTGCCATCTATCCGCCTGTATACGCGCTTGTATTAAAAGGGAGGTGGATGGATAAAAACGCATTTACTTAGATGAATGAAAGTTGATACAGGGTGTCCAACAAAGGACTCCCTCATTTTAAAATTAAATAACACGGCGACGGAGATTGATAGAAGAACGAAACCAGTGATATGCTTATTCTGAAAGCCGTAAAAATCTGATATAAAAGTTTCAAAATTAGTTATAAATGTTGCCGACAGGTGGCGCTGCAGGTTGTAATCGCAGTTCAGATTTCGAGAAGAAAGCTATAAACTGTCATTTGCAAGTAATCGTTGCAATCAAATCACAATCAATTCAAAATAGGCATTTTTCGTGCTTGTCAAGGACAGTTTATAGATTTCTTATCGGATTCGGAATAGCTATTATAACCTGCAGCGCCATCTGTCGGCAACATTTATAACTAATTTTGAAACTTTTATATCAGATTTTTACCGCTTTCAGAATAAGCATATCACTGGTTTCGTTCTTCTATCGATCTCCGTTGCCGAGTTATTTAATTTTAAAATGAGGGAGTCCTTTGTTGGACACCCTGTATGTGATCTTAGGATCAACCGTTGAAACTATAGCAAATTTTGAACCCAATCGACCGACAGGATGACTTTAAAAATGTAAAGTAGTGTTTCTTCATTATATAACAAAATATCAAATGCGACGTACTGTGTCAGTATTTTCCGCTTACTTGTTGCCCCATTCCAGCACTTAACTCACTGGAGAGATTTGAAACTCCCACTTTTATATGTGACGGGGATATAGACTCTTCTTATGTGGAGAAATGATGAGAAGGAATAGTATTGTTTAATTATGTGGGAAAATTTCGAAGAGGAAAACACCCGCTGTTTGAGCTAGACTGCACGTGTATGTACATGAACAGACATTCTACACACAGAAGCCCACCTTGCATTCAGGACCCTCGGGATACGTTACATTCCCATACTAATTGTTATTAAGGATTTAATGAAATGCTTTTACGACAAGTAGAATATAGCAGCTGTAGCTTAACGGTTGTAAAATCCTAATTTGAGATCAATTTCTGCTTGAAAGATAAGCTGGATATAGGAGTGTTCTTGCCTGGCTCTAGCAGAATAACGAGAGTGTTCAACTATTTTTTTTTAAAGTGCAATTAAAAAATGATTTTAACCATTCACCATGAATTTTGACTCAATGTTAATTTGCACAACTTTTTAAGTATCGCACACGCAATTCTGATGTTACGTATCTTAAAAATTAATGTTAAGGAAAAACTACCAAGAGCTAAGAAGGGAAATTAACGCGCACACGACACACACGTTCCAAATTGTACAATATTTAAATTACTAATACTTTTCTAGAAATTGATAGGCGCTGCATTAAAAAAACGTTCTTCTTGGATATTAGAGAGAGCTCGAGACAAGAAAACTCAAGCAAGCGCGCTCTAGCGGATGGATTTGAAAAAACTTGAACCGTTGTAGATGTTTTTCCTTAGTTTCCTCCAAGTTTTCAACATGTGTCACTTTAGAAATGGATATGTGATATGTTCAATGATGATTCTGAGAAACAATAGGAAAATTTTTGATTCAAGATTTTGAACATAAAATAAAACGTTTTAATTCGAAATTCTAGGCCGTTATTAGCAATTTTTAAATTTATGAGTTCATTTTAAATTTCTTATTTTCCTGAAATTTAATAAATATTTATGTACTAAATACTCCATTTACTTAAAAACCAATCAATTATACTTTACTGGAAACGGAAATTTTCTATATGAGCAAAGTACATAATATTGACTTTTTTACTGTTGAAGATAAGAAGTACTTATCTCCTTTTTCATATTTAAAGAAATCATTTCAAACTATTTTAATTTTTGCTTATTAAATTTATACCTTTTAGAACTTGGCATCCGTGAATGTTAAAGGACTTAATTAAAACTTTCTGTATCGTCTTTTTATAATTTAAAATATAATCTACTTATTTTTATTTCTCCATTTTTAATTAATTGATTTAAAAAATGAGATTCTGAAATGGCAGCATAAAAAGCCCAAATTACAAACGCTTAAATATAAGTTTATAAACATCTGACTCGATCACTGCAAATTAAAGACCGGAAATTGACATACATAAAATCAAACTTTGAAAATATTCAAACGATTAATAAAGGTTACTAGGAGTGTTGCTATAAAAAGGAAATATCCAAAGAAAAATGTTAAAACAGATTTTCATTATGCGCTTCCTATTTTCAGCACAAGCCGTAAAATAAAAAAGATATTTTAGACAAATTAATTAGGCTTCTTTCAGTGCATATATTTAAAAAAAATGAAGTTGCTTAAAACGGCCTTTTTCTTAACGGGAAATGTCATTTATTTCAAAAAGAAGGAACGAATTAGGAAGAAGATAAAAATACTCCCTTCTATTACAATTCGCTTAATTACATATAAAGATTTTGTGTGTATCTTGATCTCAATGTAATAATTAACAGAAAGGCAACTTACTTCAATTATGAAAGTAAATTACGCTCATTTTAATGAAAAGAAGTAAAGCCTCTTTTATTTGTGCTGAAATGCATAAATTATAATCTGTTTGGTTTTGTATAGAAATTTTAAGTTTTTTTGTTATATTTTAGCTGGAATGAGTAAAAATTAAGTTTAATATTTCAGGATTTTCATTAATTCATTTTTATGACCTCTAATAACCCAAACTGTAGCGCTCTAATTTCTACTTTTAAAATGACTCCGAAGTCCTTTTTAATGCTCAGAGGTGCATTGGTAGCCGTATTGTTGTACCAACTCCAACAGTATCAGGTACTTTCCCGAGATCTGTACGGCAGCCAAATTAAGCACCACATGTGCCAAGTAACGCGAAATTTCTAGAAGCTTGTGGTTTCTGTCTATCTTCTAGGCGTAAGGTTAATTTACTTGACACATTTGCGCCTCTTTATTGCTAACTCGTTATTAGAAATGAGCCAATTCGTCCCGTAATGTCTGCTTGAAAATAACTAATATTGTATCAAAATTCGTACTTGGCGACTAGTTTTAAGTGCCAAATCTCATAACTTATTTTAAAGAATCACTGAGAAGTAACTTTGAGTAATCCTTGACTGTTTGTGCTTTAAAGGAAAATAAAACGCTTAAGAGAAATGTGCTAATTCAGATTATAATTACATTGATAACAGTTCCTATGGTGACTAAACGCTAAGTTATTTTAAAATTGGCTTGGTTTTGTCCTGATTTGTTCCAAAATTGAAATTTTCACGATGTTTCATAAAATGAGCATATAAAATTTCTCTCTCTTTTTTTCTATTTGCCATTTCGTAGCCATTTTAATGACAAAATTCGTTTATCATATACAACCGAAGCATGGCTTTGGTCATACATCGTTTTCCCCTTTTCTAAAATTCGCAATTTTTCTACTTCGAACTAAATTTTTAGACTTATTACAAAATAAATACAAACTTGGCTCAAATAGCCAACGTCCTAGCTCTTGCACCATAAAAATTCCTCACCAAACAATTATTTGCTTGTACCTATTAAGGGGGAGGGAACTTTGCCTAGAAACCAGGCATGATAATTTCATTTCCCTCTCTGCCGTTCCCAAGAAAAAGTCTGCTAGAATTGCACATAAATCGAATAAAATAAGAAATGTGTAATTAGAACTCACTTTCTGCAATAATGGCATGATTTTTCTCTTATTTATGTTAAACTTTTAAAATTTAATTATTATTTTTAATACTTCTTATTAATATACTAGTACCATTTAAAAAAATTAATTTTATTTATTTTTAAATATATTTGCATAAGTACTATTAAATATGTTTTAATCAAAGTTTGTTAAAATAACGATTGTACGTTGCTTCGTTTATAAATCGTTTTACATCAGTCCTTTTAAAGATATATTAGCCGTTCCTGATTAAATATCCAAGGATATCATTCGGACTATCAATATTAATAGAAAGTGTTATTAATATCAATAGAAAGTGTTATAGGAAAGTTAAATACATGTAATTATCTATATATTTCGTGAAATTAATGTATTTAGTTGGAAAAAGTGAATCTAAGTGGTGGCAATAAATTGCAAATATGGATGTAACGAACAGTGATTTGGCCGAATACCGAATATTCGGCCAGATTTCAGGTCGAATGCCTATTTTTTTAAAACACTTAACTTTTGATTGTAAATTAAATATTTTTTAAATATTAAAGAAAAAATTAAGATTAATTAAAACAGAGTTTTTATTACTTGTAGCTTCATCAAAATTTAATACTTTTATGCATATTTGTGATACTGTAAATCACTAAATTCCAATAATAAGAAATAAGAAACTCTCTTCATTTTGGGATTGCTTCAAAGAAATAAAAGAATAATCATTGCATAACATGACAAACATAGAAGAAAATTGAATGGATAAGTTAAAATTACTACAAGTAAATACCTATTTTTATAAAGAAATTTTAATAGGTAGAATGAAATATCTATTTAACTAGTGGGGGGAAAAGTGCGAAAATATTCCCAAGGTTCAAGAATTTAGTAAACAAAACTCTTTTAGCACATGCAAGAATTATATAGTGACCTTCTATTTTCTGTAGCTGGTAATACTATATAGGGAACCATATGGAACAGACTTCTATAAATAATATACAAAATTATTAAATACACTTATGTAATATGCAACTTACAATTGATGATAAGTTTTTATTATAGCAAAAGTACTGGAATGTAATTCTGCAATATTGTTTATTAAATATATTTAAAACAACGATTAAAATAATTATCCTGAATTTATCTGCCGAATATCTGTTTAGCATTCGGCTAGTCCCAATATTCGGCAGAAGGGACAAATAGGCCTAATACTGAATATTCGTTACATCCCTAGTTGGTATTAGCAACAGACTTCTTCATGAAAATGCTGCAAAATTATAACGCTTGCATCATAATCTCAGTCTTTGGAATGATAAATTATAAATAACTTTATTAAATACACTTATTTACTATACAATTTAAAATTGGGAAAATGTTAAGAGATCTTTCGATAATAAATATACTGAAATGTAATTCTGCAATATCCTTTCTTAAATGTGTATTTAAAAGCACATTTTAAAAAATTATTATCTTGAATATCTGATTAGTATTCGGCCAGCCGAATTTTCGACAAAAAGACTGAATACGCAGAGTACCTAATAGTTGCCGAATATTCGTTCTATCCTAATTACAACCAGTAGAAACTATTGCGAAATGAAAAATTTGCATTTTACTTGAATAGATAAAATGTATCGGTTAATATTTCTTTTGGAATATTTAAGAATTTAACGCTTTTGTTTTGGACTGACAAAAGACGCCTGAGATTCGGGCCATCGAACCATACTAATTTACCCATACTATCTAAATTGAAATACATTCTGATTTAGAACTATTTTATTTTAATTGATAAGACAAATTATTGCTCATTAATTCATGTCTTTATATAAAATATTTGATGAAAAAATAACGAATATTCTGATTTTGAAGAGAAAAACAAATTCTACCATATTTACATGAAGTGTTATGTAACACTGAAATTAATACATATCATGATTACATAAGACTCATTAAATATTACCATAAACGAGTTACTCCCATCCAATCATAGCGCGCGGGGAAAACATGTATGAACCGACAGCAATGATAATTAATCGGACACTGTGTCCCCCATTACTAGAAGCTCATGCAAAGACCCTTCAGAGAGAGGTACGACCCGTCATAGGTAGGGGTACCTCGATCCACAGCATTACTATTTCCCACCAGGAAGTGAGACTCTGCTTACTTATACGACAGGTTCACATCCCCATATTTGAGGTGCCCCCTTAAGTGGCATCCTTACCCTAATAATATCAGCAATTATGAAATAAGATTTGTTATATTAGTTGAATTACACGATGAACTTACTAATTAATAAAATAATAAAGCGGATGAATTATTAAAGCACTAGCTGATTAAACCTTATTAAAATATGAGTCCTGATTTTGTAATTTATGGTTTAACATTAAATTTCAGAAAAATACCACTTTGAAATTCAAATATTCACATAATCAATGAACCTAGTTGGTATGCTTTGTTTAAAAAATAATTTTCAGATTTTGTAAAAAAATCTAGAGTGAGTCAAAGCGAACGCCCAGTAGAAATATATATAATTAAGGAAATAATATAATCAACTTTTGAATAAAGTTAATAATTATTGTCGATGGAGCAGGCTATTAATAGCAGTACTGACAAAGACCTGCTACAAAATATTTGTCAAGTACAGCATTATAAAGAAATCAAGCAAGTCGTGGAACAAAAAGAGCGTATAATGCAAGTATGTGATGTCATTCATAAATTTTATATTAAATATAATACCTCTGGAGCCTTCTATCTATTAAATAAATAGAACAAATACCTATTTCACAATAAAACTTTGAAATCAAGTCATTAATTTTGACTCACCCGGTATATATTGTCATATTCACGATAATTTGCATATGACTTAATGCATGCAGTTTCATTTGAACTTGATTGGAGATAGGAAAGAAAATAAAAAAATAGTAACTATTATAATGTATGGTAAAAATAGTAATAGTAGGATTCATATCGTATTTTAATTCAGAGTAAATGACAATGGATAAGTAAGAATAAACGCTTCAAAATATGGGAATTTTTAGCTTGTTTTATAAAAAAATGGGGATTTTATTTTCCCTAATGAAGAAAACTCGGATTGTGCTTTGTCTTTCGTGGGTAGAATACAACAAAGGGTCTGACTGCTGCATTGAATTACAGAATTTTTACTGTTTATATAAGTAATAAAAAAACGTAGCAATATTAAATGAAGAGACAAATATCACATGGAAATGCTTAAATGCCTCTAGTGTACTTTGCGGTTTGAAATAGATTGAAACAAAAAATACTCTAAATAGGCGGTGTCATCTAATTAAGAGGTTTAAAATATTTTTAGTTGAAGAGTTGGGTTTCGAAGGGCGCAAAATTAGTTGAAGGACATCATAATGTTGGCGGATTTGGTATTAAAATTCCATGCACATCTTCAATGAAGTTCTAAATACAGTCTGTCAAGCGTCACCTTTGAAAAAGCTGCATAAACGAACAAACCATCTAATTCTAGAAATGTTTTTCTCGGACCAATCGGATAATTTCACGAGTAATTTATGGAATTTTACCATCAGATCCGTTTTGACACGAATCCACTTAAGGACTTGTTTCATTTTTGTGAATTTTACATATCAGTGCCGATCATGGAGGTAAAAGGAAAAGCACATCGACAACAGAAGAGGAAAAATTGCAGAGAGGAAATGAAAAATAAGACATCACTTTCCATGATAATGAATTAAAATTTGAAAATCTGCAAAGAAGTCGTACCACTTTTAATATTGCAAATCTTTTCATAAAAGTTTAAACTTTCGCTAAAATAACCATCTGAAAACTTGTCAACTTCTTTGAGATATAACCTGGATTTTATATTTGGGCTGGTAAATCAAAATTAGTTTTGTTTTGTATAAACAAGGATGAATTACGAAAATGTAAATGCTATAACGTGTTAAGGTAAAGATTAGATTTTTTTGTACGATATGACAAAGAAATAAGATCAGCAATGGAAGTGTAAGAAATTCAATTGTGCTGTTAACACCAGCATTTGCAAATGCTTCTCTTTAGTAGCTGCAGGACAAATTCTAAATTATATTCATAAACATATTTTAAATAAAATAATTTTTTTAAAAATTGGTGTCATTTAGAAAATTTCTAATGATTCCTCCTCCGAGTGCAAATCCACATAACTATAAGGCGGCCTCTCATTTGCTACTCTAGCTACATCAGAAAACTGAGAATCGACTGTCGAGGGAGTTAAAAAGAGAAGCGCTGGTGTCAATTTGAAAAAGCGGGGGTGGGGTAAATGTGTCCTACACATTTAAATATATATATTTCTTAGGTCTTGAAGCGCAAGGACCTCACTAAGTTAAATAATAAAGAATTACTTATAATAAAAATAATATAGAAAATCTTTCATGAAAATTATTTTGCAATTCAATTTATTTTTCCATTATGTGTTTTGAAAATTTAATTATTGTGTTTTTTTAACGTTTCCTAGTGTTTTCTTTAAAGCCTATCATTTAAGTTTAAGTTTCTTAGAGAAAAATTCAATTTTTGAAAATTTAAAATTATGTAAATGTTCCTTAGCGGGAACAAGAATTTTATGAAGGCTTACATGAGGCATGGACAAAAAAGGCTGGGAAACACTAGTGTACGAGTATGTAAACCACATCTTAAGACCAGTTAGGAATGCATTGTGGAACACTTAGAAGAGCATAGAAAAACGGTAATGTAGGCAGTTGAATAAAAAAAGTGATAGAATTCAAGATCAGGCTTTAGGAGTTCATTATTGGTGAGAAAAATAAAAGTATTTGATACATGCTATGCCTGTCAGTAGCAAATTTTAAATCGTCTGTCACGATGTCTGCATATTTAAGAAATAATTCAAGACGTTTTAAATATTGTAGCTACTAATTACAGAATATTCTGTCTGAAAAAGGAATAATAATTTTACAGCCATCATTTCTTTTCCTTCTGCTTATTGGAAAATTGATAAAAGATATTAAATTTAATTTCATAAACACAGATATCTGCCACTATAAAAGACCTCAACATTTTATCTGCCCTCTAGTTCTATGGTATAAGAGTAGTTACGGTTACTCCAAGTAGTTTATTCCAAATTATTTCTTTTTTCGTTTATAAAATTTCATGAAACTGCTTCTTTGAGTAATCTAGTTCCTGATGCCACAGATGCAAGCAGGTGAATCCAACTTGAAAGGTAACGAGAGCAAATCTTATAAGAAACCGTTTAATTATATGTAATAATCTCAGATATTGTGTGAAATTAATGAAGTTAGTTGGAATAAAAGTCTCAGTCATGAAAATAAATTATTAAAGGAAGTGATCAAGCAAAATTTTGCATTTTACTTGAATAAAATTTTCTTTGTTGATATTTCTTTTGCACTGTTTAAAATTTAACGCCTTTATTTTGGAAGAAGTCAGTGTTATTTAAACTCTGATACATGCTGTTCTAGAATTATTTTGTGTTAATTGATTAGATAAACAATCGTTCATTACTGTATGACTACATATAAGAAAATTTTGAAATAGAAAAAAAAATATAGCGAAAATTATGATTTTAAAGTAAAAAAATTATAGCGAAATTTATGATTTTAAAGTAAAATAATTATACCATATTTACAAGAAATGTAATCTAACCTGGAAATTAATCCATATCATGATTACATAGGACACATGAAACATAAGGACAATGAGGCGATCAGATTCATTACATTAATTGAGATACATAACGTACTTGCGAATTAATAATATAATAATGCGGTTATATTATTAATGTATTTATCTTGACTTTGTAAAATTATGTTTCCTTTAAAATTAAAAATAATACCACATAGAAATTCAAATATTCACATTTTTGGTAAAGTTAGTTTAAATGCTTTAAAAAAATAATTTCAAGAATTTGTAAAAAAAACATTATAGTGAGTTTAAGTGAATGTACTGATGTCAAATTTTTTTCATAGAGTACATACTACAGTACAAATATACATAAATAAGATGATAATATATTCGATCTTTTATTAGAGTCTGCAAGTTAATAATTATTGTCGATGCAGCATGCTATTAATACCAGTACAGACAAAGACATGCTACATTTGAAAAGCATTGCATTAAGAAGAAATCATGCATGCTGTGAAACAAAAAGAGCGAGCATTTCAATCATGTGATGCTCTCAATCATAAATTTTATATTAACCCTCTGAGTGGTTCGGTCTTCTTTGTAAAGCGATTCCAAAAGCGAGCGATTGCAGAACCTTTAACTGTTTTAAAAGTGTGCCTTCCTCCCAACAGAAAATGTTCCGAAAGCGCTGCAGATCGAGTCTCTTCCCCCCCTCTGAACTAGGAACGATTAGCACCCCCCATGGAGGGGATAACCGCAAGAATCTGTTCTATTCAGCTTGGAACCTATTCAAACTACAGTGCCAGGGGAATTCTGTTGTATTTATCTGGCCCTGGGTTTATTGCTTTCGGAAGATCCCATCTGTGGCGTGACTGAATGTCTTCAAGATGCCCTCATTCTGCATATTGCCCGTGTCCATAACACCAGATGACAAAAATAAACGCCGTTACACCAGACAAATGCCAGACCGTTGGGCCAAAAAAATGAACGCTATATTACTTATTTTTTATATTGTGAGTTTCTAAAAATATGAACATCATTGAAGTTGCATGAAAGCTGATATTCTTTAGATGTCTGTGACTTCAATTTATTTGTTGTTTATTAATAGTTGTATTTTAGATATTGGCTGTACTTCATATTATTAGTTGTCTTTTTTATATTCTTGACTTCAATTTATTTTCAGTCTACACGTCAGTATATTAGTCTACGAAAGTAAAAATAATTTCCCTAATTTTAAAGATCAACAACAATGCCATTTATATATATATATTTTACTAATCTCTATTGGCACTATAAAACTTTTCATATTGTTTCTTGATTTAGTATTCGGTAAAAGGTAGAAAATTTAGAGCCGATCACAAATATATACAGCGCTTAACTGGATTAATCCATTTTGTATGCACATAAACACTTATTATATAGATAGTCACATAATAATCTATATTCCAAAATAGCCAACGATAATCAATATATATGAAGGATTATAAATAACCTACTTAACCCTGAATAATGTTTTAAATAAAATAATATGCTACAAGCCTTTTGTAATGAAACTCGTTACATATGCGTTTTAAGAGAACGAGTTAATAATTCTCAAACTAAAGGTTACATTTTGAAAACTAATGCGCTAAATATTGGAAGAAATAGCTTATTCATATACCTTTATTTAGTACGCAAGAGATCATCTTCTATTATAATAAACGGAAATTTAATTCACCTGCAATTTGAAACTTTTATACTATTGTCCAGGTACTAGAGCGTCCAGTCGCAAATTTTTCAAAATTAAATTTGGGGACGTTCAAATATTACGTAAGCACCCAAGGGGGGGGAGGGGATATGCGATTTGCTTATTTTTGCTGACAAGGGAGGAAGGGGAGTATGAGTGATGCTTACGTAAGATATTAAAATCTCTTGTAACTTGCACAAATAATTTAATTTAAAAAAATTAAATTTGAAAAAAAAGATAAATTTGGCAAAAGAAAATTGATTTTTGTAAGCTTAAACTTGAAATTGTAAGGAAATTAAACTTACATTTTTTTTTCTTTTTAAGCCGAGTTAGAGTTTTTACTTTCTCGTACACGAAGTATACAAAGAGAAAATTGTAATCGTCAAAAAATTCGAACTCGAGATTTTGACGAATCTCCATGTTTCAGACCTCCCTGAGTCCGAAAAACACAATTTTGGAATTATGTCTGTCTGTGTGTCTGTGAACACGATAACTCGAAAACTATTAGAGCTACAGGGATGAAATTTAGTATGTGGTCTTTAAACATAAGTTTTAGGTTTCTGTCAAATTTTGGACAAAATCCGTCCACGGGAAGTCTGTCTGTCCGCGGTCATGTGAACACTATAACTGAAAAACTTGAATAGCTAGATGAATAAAATTTGGTACACAGTTTTATCATCATGAATGTAGGTCCGTATAAAGTTTTGGGCCAAATCCGTCAAAGGGTTGACTGTCTGTCGGTCTGTATAATCGCGTACTTGTAAAAATTACATCTCCTAAACCCTTTGGCTTAGATAAATAAAAATTGGTATGACGTTTGCTAATATTAATTATAGGTCTGTGCCCAAATTTCGTTTGTATCGGTAACGAAAAAGGCGTTTAGATTTGATCACTTAATGAAGAATGCATATCAGCAAAACTATAACGCTCAAGGAACTAGTGCATAAATACAGTATCATTGAAGTAAGCATTGATATTTTCTTAGAAATGGTTTTGTGTTCTTACATTTTAAAAAAGAAATAAACATTTTCACTGACTATTGAAATAAACTTAAACTGCAGATGTTATCAGACTCTTAATAAGATAACTAAAAGTCTGTTAAGATCACTGAAACGTTAAATTTAGTTGATATTATTATTCTTTACGTTTCCATGTAAACCAAAATTTTCTCTAACAAAAATACAATATTTTAAAACATAAAAAATAAAATTTTCATCCCTTTTCTTTAACATTTGTTTCAATGTTTGTTCAGAGTGAGCAAAAAATAAATTGAATAATAATTATTTGAAAAAATAATTGTTTTTTTTCGGAATTTATTTCATTTTGATGAATTTAAAAGAAATTCTAAGTAGTGTAATATAGAAAACTCATCTAGAAAAAAAACTGCTATAGTTTTAAAAAATCACACCTAAACCTTAGTTATTTTTTTTTCAATTCAATGTTATATAACGAAATAAACAACCCCCCTCTTTTCTTATCACCCCAGGCTTCTCAAATTTTTCTATGCTTGAATGGGGTATTGAAAGAGATTGGGCAACAAAATCTATTTTACTTAACAATTCGATTAAAACATTGATGCATTGAAATAAAATCTTATATAACATAAGTTTATTACAGGGAAAACACTTGAAACATAATACAATTTCAATCCAGGCTGACAAATATTAAACCGGACTTATACAAAATCCAAATTCGGACACACACAACTAGAAAAAAAAATCCAAAACTGACCTTTTTTATGAAAGAAGACCTCAATGCAGATAGCGTTAAAATGCCCCAAGCCAGAGGGGGTGTGGGGTCTTGGATCCTGTGGTATCTCTAATTTGCAGTAAGTACATTCTTATCAGCACTCATTGTGTCGACCGCTACCCTACCCAGCTAATCAATCAAAATGTCAAACCACGGAAGGGGGAAGAAATTCGGAAAAATACGTTCATTGCGCTTTAGAGACAGTTCACAAGAGACGTATATTTCCGGGCTGACCGCTTTCGGCGTATCTCTGACCACACGTTGAAATGCGTGTTATCCGCTTATGGGATAGTCCAAGGTCGACGTAGAAATACGTGTGAAACGCTCAGAGGGTTAAATATATTACTTCTGAAAGCATGCATATTTCAAATAAATACAGAAAATACTTATAACGCAATGAAACTTCGAAATCAAGTAATTTATTTTGACTCAATCTGATTGTTTTGTCATATTCACTAAACTAAAATAGCTATAACTAAACTAGCAGTACCGAATGGTGTTGGACTTTTCATCATGACTTCAACAAAATGACAAAAAAATCTGCAATGACGTAAAAGAACGCTTTGAAAACAAAATCAAAGACAAAAAAGAATTATTGATTTTGCCCGCTTATTTTTAATCGCGATAATGACGTTTGAACCGTATGAAAAGAGTACCGAGTACGTTAATTTAAAAAAAAGATTAAAAAATTACCTTGTGAAATTCATCAGACAACAAGCAAAATTTTCGAGACACAGAGTAACATTTAACCCTCTGACACCTAAGCCGTCCGTAACCGGCCATGCAACTTCTATACTAGTGGGGCGTATTTCGGCCTGTTACTGTTCCGAAAACGGGGAGAAGTCAGTTGAGCGAGTGGTCATTAAGGGGCCCCTAGCGGTAGAGATAAGAGATGAAAGGCCATACATTTAAATCTCCCACAACCTGTACTGAGAAGAAAAGGGGAAACGGGGTGGACGAATCTATTTCACCTATCCATTAGTAAACAAACCTCCGTATACAACTGTACTCAGATTTTGAGAACTCTCAGTGGTCAGAAGGTTAAAGACACTGCTGCACATTCAGTAAATGTATCTCTGAGAATTGTGTTTTAGGCTAAGAATATAATATTTCATGCAAAGTAAAGCGATTTATGTGCTTTGGAAAATATCAACGTCAGTTTAGCAACCCAGAACCTTCAATTGTAATATCGAATAACTTATTCTTTTTTATATTTGGGAAGACTTTCCATCTACACATTTTTACTCATGAAAAAGTATTTTCTCGAATTTTTGAAAGTTGAGACAGAGTGAAAGATGTATAGATATGAACATGTTTTCTTTCTCCAATTTTTGAGAATTAGGAATTTTAAACAAATTTAATGAGACTTCCAGACTTATAATTTCCACGTTATTACGAAATGTAGCATTCCACAATGACGTCCATAATTTATGGAATAATATACTCCTGAATCATTAACCAGGGTTAACAGTCTTTTATTCACGAAATAGTGCAATGAATGTGTACTTCGTCACTCAAAATACCTTTTTAATAATATTGGAATATAATTAAGATAGCATTTAACATTTACATATTAGAAGATAAGAAGATAGAAGGAAGAATATTGAGATGTAGATTTAAACGAAAGACTATTAATCGTGCTTTTATAGAAATCAATAAATCTTTCTCATGCGATATGTTTAACCGATTTTCCTAAAAATTCCAGTAGGACACAAGAACTGTGAACAAGGAATATAATATGAAAGATAAGAAGATTTTTTTGTGATGCTAAGATAAAATATTAAATATTTGATATGAAAATAAATTCCTTCTTTGAAAAAATTAAGAAATCATACTTTAGATTTAGACAACAAATAAAAAATTCTAGAATTCGCCTTTTTGATTTCTAGAAATATTAAACCGAGAATGTTGTTTAAAAATAGAATACGGGCAAAAGTTCATAAGTAATTAAAAGTAGATAAGTCAATAAGACACCCACGAAACTAAATTGAAGGGTATCTAATGTCCTTGTAAATAGTTGTGTCTTTCTTATCGTGCCATTTCACTTTTAAATATTAGTGACAAAAGAAATGATTTCAAAGTCCTACAATCGGTAGAAATAAACCACGAAAACCACTTCCAGTAGCTTTAATAAGATGGGAAACATTCTCCAGACTAATATCCGTTATTTTAAGCAGTGCTACTTGCATACACTCCACACGAAGGGCTGGTTCAATAACAACAGCGCCATCGAGTGGTGTAAACTGTAAAGCCGTCTGAAATTCGAGCCATCGAACCATACTAATACTACCATACTAATTAAACTAAAATTTCGTTAATGGTTAGTAGATAAACTAAAAGCTTTCCTCCTATAGGCGCTATGTGACTGTGTTACGCGATTGATTAATGTTTACGTAATAAATTTAATCATGTTTAAAGAGCTAACGGTTGCTTTGAAAGGATTCTTCTGATTCCGTATATCCCGATATCAAAGGTTAAATAACTGTCCCTATTCAAAGTATATCTACATCTATGTAAATTTTTATTCAATCATTTGCCTCACATGTTATTAAATATTTTTTTCGTTTAATAGAGTCAGCATTATGAACATCGAAATGCTATTTCATAACATTAGAAAGCTGATAAGTGTTTTCTTGAAATCTTTACTCATATTTTAACCATTAACTCCTTCGTTTTCGTTTTCCACACCTAGTAAATTTGAGATTATATAAAGTCTAAAAATATGATAGGTGAATATTTTGTTTTCCGTCTTTCTAAATTAAAAATTCCAGGAAATCTCTAACAATTTTTCTATGATTAAATTGCTGTTATAGAAACTTTATCGAAAATTATTTTATTCCTGACCTTTCGTGTATGACAAAATTTATAAATCGGACGAGGCATTCCATCAACTTCTTCGAAATAAATCTTAAGAGAGGAAATTCTGAGAATTCATTTGCACAACTTAGTTGTTAATTAATCAATGTGAATGAATATCACAGACTTTCAATAATTCATGTACAGAAATTGCAATTTCAACTTGAAACTTCAATTTGTTCAATTATTGTCACGCATCTAATACCAATTAAGTTTTGTAGTTAACAAGTTAGGCTCCAACTGCATTTAAAACATTTAAAAAATTATCATAGAAAGAAAATTGTGTTTATTTCGGAATTTGAAAGATAATAGATTTTTAAGAAAAATTCGAAAACAATAGATTTTCTTCAAGCAAAAATTTGAAACATATTGAAAAAATTTGTTTGTTGCCAATATCAGTTTTAGTATAAAATTATTTGATGGGAAAATATCAATTTTAAAACACAATTTTAGCAGACAAATAAGTTAAAACATACGAAATTTCATTAAAATCAACTGCATTTCCATATATTCGGATATATAACGCTGTATAAATATAAATTTTATTTATATAATTTTTTTCTAAGATGTTATAAATGTAAAAGTTAAATAAATGTGTAGTTATAACTTTAAGGTTCCTTTCATACCTTCGGAAAGTTTAAATGGAAGATTTTCATGAAATAAGAAGTCAGCAACTACCGAGGAAACAATTAGATATTTTTATTTTTCAATTAAAATAAAATTGAAAAAAAATTCTGATACAGTTAAGGGTCTTCAGAATATTCTCGTCAGGAAACTTATATCGGGTGTTTTGACTTTTCATAAAGGGCGCTAAAATATCATTTACTGAAAAATTAATATAGATTTTGAAAAATAAATTTATTGTAAAAGTTGAAAAAGTAAAGGCTAAATAACGGATATTTCAGTTTTCTGATATTATTCTTAAAAAAATCAGTATTAAGCATTCATGTATGGTATTGAATTATTTAATATATAAATAAAAATAGTTAATTACGAAACTCAAATGGATCCTTCAAAACTAGAACAAATGATAATTTTTCCTTACTAATTTAAAAAAAAATCAATATAATAACGTGTTAACTGATTTCATTCTAATCAAACACTCCATATCTTAACTTTAACTAACCATTTGTTTTTACAATTTAAGTATATGGCATCAACGATATTAAACATTTAATGCAACAAGTTTAATCATAGCAGTGTTATTTAGCTTCTGGATGCTACGTTTTCCATCAATTAAGAGACCAACAATTTACCACAAATTTTACTACTATTTCACACAAATAATTAACCCAATAGTATATTTATTTTATTTAACCCTTTCATGTTCATTGGTTCCGTAGTGAAGTGGCACATTTAGCGTTTTTACTTCGCATGGGTTCTGATTTTCTTTCATACCTAAAGCGCCAGATATATAGGACAACTTATATAAAAATTCCAGTTGAATATAGTTAATATTCACAAAGATATTGGTATTGCAAGAGCTAAATTGCATTTTTTGATAAGAGAAACAAAATGATAAGTTTTCTTGCACAAATTGATATTCTTTTAAATTGAATCTTCGAAAGTAATATTGCATTCTTTGAAGGTTTAAAATTCTGAATACTCACATATACTTATAAAAGAAATACATAATTAAAAATGCATTTCGATGACAACTTATTCGGAGGGAAAATAGCCAGTTGCCGTTCATTATTTTCACTATGAAACCATAAATTTCATGAAAATAAAAAAATACTAATTTTTTTTCCTGTACATATTTATGATCAGCTACATGTCTAATACTCATTTTTAAACAAATTTAGTAATTTTTGAAACGAAACATGCGGTGAGATCAAAAGAGTTAAGACCTAACTACTCCAACATCGTCAATTTACCTTTCCGGCTCTCAGGAGTGTTACCAGCCCATGAAATGTAACTTCATAAGCCAGTAAATAGTCAAGTCGCTATATTTACGAAAAAAGAACAGCGTTTCTGGAGGCTTTCCAGGAAATCATTTTACTACCGTGGGGCTTAGAAGCAGGATGTATCACAAAAGTGATCATGTCATTGAGACTCGCTTGCCGCTGACATCCACTTCAGAGGTCTGGTAGTTTTATTAACTCGTACGCACTCTTAGAATGGCAATGGCATATCCATTGGGGTTAGTTGAGACAGATACTGCTGTATTGGGAAAAATCGCTGTAAGGTTAGTGTCATGGTTGCAATCAATGTGAATGGATTGGCAAGCGAAGGGTGTACTTGAGTGTTAGCTCTGATTTATACTCTTTATTAGAAAGAAATTGTGTTCTAGGAAATCTAATTAATTGTTTATAAAAAATGAGTTGAAATTTGCATTGTTGAATATTAATAGAATTAAATAAAATTTAATTATATTATCAGGTTAAATTAACCATTAATTTTTATAAATATTTAGGAGTTCTAGACTTACCGAAGCATCATACTTCGGAAACTTATATAGTTAAAAGAAAACATGAATTTTATGATACCCTTACTCCTTACACTGTGCATTCTAATACGACAAATTTACTGAGTTTTAATTAACTCTTTTTAAGTTCCAACAGCACCAATATCACGTAATACAAACACGAAAATGATTAATTTTTCATAAGCAGATTCTTGTGAGTGACTTCGAAGTGAGTGAAAATCTAATATTTCCAGTTACTTTCTATGAATTCTCGACAAAAAGAAGAGAAGATCCTAATTTGTTTTCTTTATACGTCATCGAATTTTGAAATTTAAAAAACCTCTCCTTTAATATAAAATATACCTTTCTTCTGATTGTCGCCTTTTTGTAAGATTTGAATTTAAATTCAATAACTTATTCTTTATTTATTCTTTCAAATATTTTATTTGATGCTTTTTTTCTACTTTTTTATGATGGATTGTCAAGGTGGTTTTATTGTGGAGCATTTTTAAACAAATCTAATACCTTTTTAATATTAAAATCTTTTATTTTCCTTTAGATGGAAAGAATGATATTAATTACCGAAGTTTGTTAAGATTTTCAATGTTTACCCTTTGTGTTCAAGCCTGATATTCTATTTCTACTTTCTCGATTTAAGTACCTAACCCACTTACTTTAGTATGGAATTATAGACTATTTAGACTAAGTTACTTTAAACATAATTAAACTAACGTCCTTTGTTCTTCAAGTCAATGTGGAACTTGCTACTTCTCTTAAATCACAGATATTTAGATCTGAAGTAGCCAAATTTTCCCAAGTCACTTCTGACAAGAAATTGAGAATTTTACGGTAAATCAGAATGGGAAAACAAACCTTTTCTTAGAGAAAAGTGTTCTAGGATGTGGCATCTGGCAACAACGACTTCAACAAACTCGTTAAAGAAATGCTTTTTCATAGTTAGAAGCAAAATTTCTAGTCATTGCTTTGTTAACAATCTCAAAGAAGAATCACCCTTCAGGCTCTTATGTGTTTAAAAAACTGGTTAAAGTTCATTGTCTTCATTTAGAACTCAAGATAATAAAGATATGCAAAAATATTATCCTTACTTCAGAAAATCAGATGTTTTATGTATTTGTTAGAAGAATATGTTTCAGAATAGGATATGAAAATAAAATATATATTTTACATGGTGAATCAAAAATACAGGTTTTAAATAATGAATTACTTTTCGCTTTAAGAGGATCAACTTTGAATTATTTAACACGAAACGCGGAATTTCTACACAAATAGAAAATATTTTCAGAATTAAATATTGCAATTAAAATAGAAAATATAGTTTTTTTCTTATTCATAAATAAAATGTCATTTTTATTGATAGGTTAATACAGCTAAGCCTCCTTATTAAGTCACTCGTTAACATGTCAAACTTATTAATACGTCACTATGTCTTAGTTCGGGTTCAGTGTTATTTACTGCAATGTTTTAAATAAATTACAACGTGGCAAGTGACTAATGATGCTGCTTATTGTACCATTGTAGAAAAATGTATTAAGGCTGAAACTTCAATTCACAATGATTGAATTAGAATACAAAATTAATGTCAACACATTACAAACAAACAGAATTATTATTCGAAACAGAATTACAATTTGAGCCTGTCCTTGAGAATTTCTTATAAAAGAGAGAATAACACAATTATCAGTTTGATTTATATGTATTGTTACAAAAAATGCAATATTCACAGTATTGAGAGTTTTAAACAGAAGCACATCTGAAACACTAAGATTGGATATGAAATAAAAAGGGAAGAAAAAAAGAGATAAACGATCTACAGTTTACATTTATCATGAATGGCATGGTTTCTTTCAAAATTTCAAAAACCACAGGGAGGAGTCGTTTTGCAGTACTATTAGGATTGGTTTAAGGATATGAGTATCAGTTCTAGGTACTTCTGTTTTGCAGCAAAAATACTGAAATGTTCATTATATGAAAAGTTATTTTTTTAAAAAAATGGTAATCTTGCAAACTAATTTTCTCTGGTAATGCTCTATGAAAATATAAGCATAATAATGTACTAAAAATATCAGAAATATCATGAAAGATTAGATATATATTATTATATTTCACGGCTTTTGTAAGTTGTTTATCACATTGTGAGCTAAGATTTGAAAGCAAGTCGTTGCTGTTAGTATGTCATTTTCAAGCGATCCCATGAACAATGCACTGAAGAGGTTTCACTTTAAATAAAAGCTGAAAAACAAACTTTGCTGTCAAATATTCTAATTTCTAAAACTCAATAATTTGGCATCAAAAATTAAAAAAAAACCCTTGGAATTCGGATTTTACTAAATTTGATGAGGACATTAGGCTTCTAAAAGTCAAATGGTTGAGAATTCATTTTCTAAATTGATGCTTGCCAAGAAACACAACTTCAAAATAATAGAAAAGAAAAAAACCGGAGCGTAGTTTATTGTCATATCTTATATAACAAATTAAATTAAATTCTTAGGAAAAGGGTTTTTCGAAGGTTGACAGAAGTCCGAGAAAACTTTCTTGAAATAAAAAAAATGAATTTAATTTAAAAAATAAGTTTTAAATTAAACTAAAAGCGAAATGTTTCAGTAGCGGAATTTATTTCTAAAAAACTTTCAGAGTCATTTTAATTCTTCATTTTCAAAAGTCTGTATGATATTTTTTAGAGAAAGGCTTATATCAAATTCTCTCAATGCTTTCTTAAATTTAGCTTCTTTTCTTTTGTATGTTTGATTTACGCTAATGTCTTTCGTATTAATCTGTAACACTAATAAATAATACAATGTTTTTGTTATATTGTGCAATATAATGAAGTTATCACAGCTCTTTAGGGATATTGTTTTAAATTATTTTCTACAAAATGAACAATCCAAGAACAACTGCTAATTGTCCTATAAATTAAACCTAAGGTTCTAATTAGTTTTGCACAAAAAATGCGCATTAAAAATATTCCTTAAAAAATTATTGTAATATATTAAAATATTTATATATGTTGAATTTGACATTTAATCATGTTTAAAAACACGCTTCTAATGTAATTCAAAGTTCTACATTTAACTGATGATAAAAATTGCATATAATCAAACAAACTCTTTTCAGTACTCCAAAAGACCGAAAAAATAACCTTCCTCTAGTTATTGTACCTAGGTATTAATAAGGTCTTCAAATTTCTGATATTTTTATCGCTTATTTAAGTATAAATGGGAACAATATTAATAATATATAATAAATTGAACATTAATATTAGTGTTTTATTATTTGAAACATCCATTATGAGATGTAACGAATTAAGTGAATACAGGCACTTGGTTAAAAATCTTAATTAGGTATAATTTTTGAAGATAATGCACTTGTGATAATAATAGCGAAAAATTACTTTCAAGTTTATTTTTCGATTTTATCTTCCTTAGGTTTGTTAACGGAAAATTTATTTTGTTTTTATTTCAGGTGTTCGTTTGTCGTAGCTTTATTCGGAGCAAGAATTCAACATAAATTTTATATACCTATAAATTTTGCACATAATAATTTATCTTATTAAATCGTATCAAAACAATCTTAATTCATTTTACCAATTATTCGGACGAAATATAAAGTAAAACGTTTATGGTCTTTAAGCCTCACGAAACGATCTCGTATAATTTATTTTTGACAAAATTCTATTTGATTTTTTCCCTAGTTGTAATTTACTTTCACTGGCAAAACTTCTCTTCTTTGTGTTTTTAACAAACTCCATAAAGTTCACAGGATGCCTGAGGATCATTACGTATAATTAAGCCGCTGGTTATAACAGAGTGTTTCATTATGTTGTTCTTCCTATTTTGTTTATGCTTCTTGAGAAGATAAATAAAAATTTTCCATAAAGAAAAATAATATTTCATGTAAACCGTTTTCTTTTTGTTTTGACGCCCCATAACTAGATTGCTAGAAGAAGCAGTTTCATTAATTTCAATATTTTTTTTGGAAGGAGAGGGGAAAAATGAAACGGACAACGAAGTGCTAGTTACAAATTTTTTTAGTTCTTTCTTTTAAGAGGAAATTCAAACTTTTTCTTCATATATACTAAATATTTTGAAATCAATATTTTATTATTGTGAATATACAACTTTAAATATGTATTGTTAGTGACAGATGTTTGGATATGTAAATGTAGGATTATTAAAAAATATTTTTTCTTTGGTATTTCGAATATTATATTTCATTACAAAGCAGTGTAAGATAACTCGCGATTAGATGTTATATGACGAATAATACAACTTTTTTTTGTCGTATCTGATGTTATGTGACATGTCTTCTTAACGGAAGGTCATGTACAAAATGAGCAGGGCAATTGTAAAGAACTAAAATAACGGTGCTTAAATCTGTTCTTCAATTTAAGTTTGTTGAGGGTTACTTTGTTCAGAGAGCCAAGAATATTGTGCATAAGAGATAAAACTGAAATTAAATGTATGGAATATTCTTTTCCAACATGCTTGCAGCCAAAGCAAGCCGGGTAGAAAAGCAAATAATTTGTGCTAGCAAGTAGAAAGAAACCAATTCGAATCTTGGTCTCAAAAATATATCATTGTTACATTAATATTATAATTTTTTTCCATTTCTTTGAGAATGAAAATAATTCTTAGCTTCCTTCTGTAAGAATTGGAATGTTCCCTCCTCTGTACGCGTTTGAAAAGCGCATAACGGACTTTACGTGTACTTAATCCATACTGTAACATTTAAGAAAATATTAAGATGATATTTTCTAAATTTATATCATTTAAATTAATTCAGAAAGCAAACTATTTTTTAATTCTTATTTAAATTCACAAAATGACCGCACTATTGTAAGTTAATTTTACTTTGACTTCACTTTTATTTGTATGTTTATCTTCCTGTATGTCTGAAATTTGGTACTTGAAGATATTTTTTGTTTGAACTTTTTATGGATAAACATGTTTGCAAGAGGCAAGGCAATAATACAAGTGGGAAGGTAACAAATTAGATTTTATTTATTTTATGCATTGTAGTAATATTTTATTTCGAGAATACAAGGATTATTCCGAAATGTATCTTTAATTATGTTTGATGGCAAGGGAAACACATATGAGCACATCACTCTGCAGCTCTACATTACTTTGAAATCTAGATTAACCTATTGCATTTTAAACTGTCTATTTATTCTTATAAATTACGTAAAATCTTTAAAATCGACACTTTCTAATAACTGTAATCGATTCATTACAAATATTTTCTCACAACTCTAAAAATCGTTTTTTACTCTAGTGCGTTGAAGTTGCTTCTGCCAGATGTCGCATCACAGGGCATTTAGCCTGTTCTCTGTTTTTTGGGGAAAAAATCTGTTTTCTCCATTTTGATCCATCGTGCAGCTCTCAATGTCTTCTCGAACGTGACGTGATAAAAGTTTGGCCACTTGAGATCTAAATAGCGTGATTTAAGAGCAATGATAAATGTAGCGTGACTTTTGGAGTGAATTTAGGAATAGAGAACGGAGCACATGGAACAAAGGCTCAACATCAAATTTGACTGTGGAAACTGGAGAATAACCTTGAGAAATATATGAAATGCTTAGAAAGATTAATGAATACATAATGCAAAAAATCCCAGTTCTTTTCAAAAGAATGAAGCATCTCAGTGTCCCATCAACAAATTTCTGATTTAGATTTTCAGACCGGTTTCCTAAAATTTCTAATTAAATTAATGAAATACGATTTTTTAAGAAATGCTCCAAAAATATGAATGGGATCTATCAAAATTTCAATTTTAAATGTATACAACAGCTTCAACATCAAAGGTATTCCTTCATTTTTCCAAAAACACTTCATATAGATCATTTTAATCTATCTACTTTAATCGATTTTCTTTCAATTACAGTAGAACCCCGGAAATCCGAACTAATTGGGACAGACCTGTGTTCGGATTCCGGGGAATTCGAATTATCTGGGAAATTCCCTAAAATACTCTTGATATACCAAACGCAGTAGACTGTTGACTCTGTGAAGGCATACCGAAAGAGCACACGGTGATTTGCATGGTACAGTGGCAAACAAGTTAAGAGTAAAAATAAGATATCTGAGTTTGTTTTTTCTAATTAAGGTGCTGTATTCATACTTAAAAACCAATTCTAATACTTCTTTTAAGTTTGGAATAAGCATTAACTTTGTTTCTGATTCGTAATTCTTATTTTCTCTTCATTTTTCAGTAAAAATTCTTCAGAAATATTTTGAAAAAGATGTTCGGATTATCCGGAATTTCGGACTACCTGGGTTTGGATTTCCGGGGTTCTACTGTTTCTTTGTATCTGTATCCTCTAGCGACGCTATTCCCCGTCATATGCCTTGAGTGTAGACTCCTTGAGGAAAAACTTTTAATCCATTATTCTTCTTTCAATAAAAGTCTTTCTTCATTCGTTCTTTTTCAATAAAAATTTTTTTAACAACAGTAAATGAGAGTTAATATTATAAAACTATTCTCCAGTGTTTTATCTCTGCTAGAGACAGTGTGTGCTGAATGTCCAATTTGGACAATTTCGGTTTGTTTTCAGAACACTAAAAAGATTGATCTCTTGCAAATATATTCGCTTTCTATGCTCGTGCAAAAGATGTTATGTAAAATGAAACTGTTTGAGATGTCGAAGTAATTGTGATATAAATTAAAGCCTTTAGGCAATTTCTTAAACCTCAGATCTTTCTTTATTCTTTGTTCTCATTATCCGGAAGAATCTATTGTACAAGAGTCTTTTCCTGTTCTGAAATTTATTGGATTTTAAACTGTTTATCAATACATCAAAGCTTAAGTGCTATGCATAGAATATAATTAATAACGTTTTTAAATCGATTTACTTCGTTGGGCAACACCACGCTCCGTCCACCTTTCTGCCATTGAAGGCACGAATGTCAGACCGAAAAATAATATTTTTCATTTTAGCGCCTTCTATATGTAATTATCGACATTTAAATAGAAATAGACAATTTAATAGAAATTTAGATAAATTTAATTACATTAATAATGTCAAAATTTTTTTGTTATTTAAATGCAGTTTTAAAAACTACATTATAATAAATAACGCAACAAACACTATTAGAAACGTGAAAGGAAGGATTGTTATCTATTTAGTTTATATTGTTTTATATAAAGATTGCACAATATTACATAATATTACCACTGCAATTGAAAATGGTAATTTATATATAAATTTTGTATTTACCATGCATGTTGTTCTTATTTTAATTTTTATCATTTACATCCCACCACTGCTAACCAGTTCTAAACCAGTTCATCATTATTTTTCTTCGTGATTTTAAATTTAAAAAAATTAACTCAGATACTGGGGAAGACAAGAGCAAATTTACACCCCCGCAGCCTCCCATTCATCTTCTCTATACTCCCAGCCAGCCCATCGGAGCTCAACGAAAGATGAAATGTAGAAGAAAAGTGATAGTGAAAGAATCTGTTTGGTACCCTCCCCTGCCTCCTCATCGCCCATGGAAGCGAAAAAGTTTCTGGACTGTATCAGTGCTGAACAATAACGTCAATACCGGAGATTAAGCCTCATTAGGGCTATGGGCACCAATAAACACCTTTATATATATGTTGTCTTGACATAACATCCACACAACATCCACACAACATCCTTTTTTAAAAAGTTCCTTCATTGGGTGAGGCAGCTGTATTCTCTTTAAAATCACGACTCGACACCTCCATTTTCACCATGAGCTTTTTCTTCCGGTGACTGACTGAAAACTTCCCTACTGCGATCTGTTTAGCGATCTACTAAGCTGGAATGATACCGTTATTTCGTTGTTTATTTACGTCTTGGACTTGATATATTAATACAAACAAATATACTTTTCTCTCAAATGCAACGAATATTTTATTAAATGTGTGCCCCCTCTACTGGAGCCCCGGGCACATGTCGATCCTATCCCGCCATTATTACGAATTAAAAATTCTAAGACTACAACTTTCATGACGATGTCCGAAACTAGCAAGTCCAAAGGTTAGGATCACTATTGCGAGAGTGCCTGCTTCAATACTCCACGATTGAGTCCTTAGAAGCGATTCCTTAATGTGATCATGAGTTTTCGTAAAAGTGTAGAGCTTGTCTATGGTTTTTTTCGAATGCCACAACTCTTGGGGAAGGGAAATTTGCTTTGGCTGAAAAGGAAGTGCATTTATTTCAAAATATAACTTCATTCAATAGTATACATAAAGCTATAAACAGTATATGTCGGTGCGGATTCCTTAGGTACTAACTGAATTCTATTTTATTTTTTTGTCCAATGTTATAATTGTTTCAATATCTGGCAATAAATAATTATTACAAAGTTCACAGATATAATGACGTTGTTAAAATATTCAATTTAATGTTTAAAAGAGAGTCACCATCTCCTCTTCTACTGGCACACTACATAAGTTGTAAAATGTGTTACCTCGGCGTATGAAATTTTATACAAGATGGATCTTTGACGGATGCAGATCTCGAAGATTTACCGTCTGGTCTCAAAATCATGGTATTGCCACCAGGCCACGTTGCCTTCAGGAAAAATGCATTTTTGTACACCTACCTTGACACCGATGTAAAATTTTAGTATCAAGGTTAGTTTCTAAATTTCATTTATATAACTCATTGCATATTTACTTTCTTCTATACGAAGCATTCAAAAAAGAAATTATTGTTATTGTCAAAACATTTTATCACGCGATTATTATTGTTCTCTACGTTTCAACTCACCATTAATCTGAAAAGTCAATTTTTAATTTATGGTTTTATTCTATCGGTGAACATGGTAACTCAGAAATCCTACGTGAACGAAAGGAGGTATAATAATGAAATTTTCACATAGTTTTATCATTAGAATTTCAGACTTATATAAAATTTTGGACCAAATCCGTCAATGGGTTATTGATGGGAAAAACCTACCGGTTTAAAACCAAAACTGTTTTTTTAATTTCTTCAACCAGTTTTTTCGGTTATTTTTTGTCCCGGTTTTTAAATTTAAATCCAATTTCCGGGTTAAGAAAACCGGCAAAATGAGCTATCAAAAGATAGGCTCGATTTAAGGTTCGAGTTCTGAAGTTTTAAATTTCATCATCGTAGACCAATCAATGGTCACCGCTTCCTCGAGGCGGACTAGAAATGGTCTAAAACAGTCGTAGTCAAGCTCTTAAACCTGAATTAGTTTTGGTTACAGAGGACTGGAACATTTTGTATAAAATTTTAGTGTGCCAAAAATATTTTAATAAATATGAATAATAGGACTAGGAAATGTATCAAAATTTAGACTAAGTTTAGTTATTTTTATTAATATTATACATATAGACGCAAACAACACAAAATGCGGTTATTTACGTTGTAATCTAAATTCTTTTTTTATTTACAATACTTAATATAATTCTTAAAATTTTGTCAACAATATTTACTTATTGTATGAATTACTCATTTATTATTATTACTTATTGTATTAATAACTTATTAATAGTCGTTACTTATTACATTAATTATTTATTTTTTTATATTACTTATCATATTAATACTTACTTATTCTATATTATTATTAATAATAAATTTTGTCAACAAACGTTGTTTCTTTTTTTAAAAAAAAACGAAAACCGGTTATTTCAAAAACCAGTTATTGTGAGCGGTTTCAACTGAACGGTTAAACCGGAAGTGAAAAAACCGTTATAACCGAAAAACAGGGTTTTTTTTGCAATAACCGAAATACCTGCAGTGGGTTTATCATCTGTCTGCATGTACTCGCACTAGTATGAGAGAGGAGGTCGAAAAGGGAGGGGGATAAAATCCAACCACTTAGATAAATGAAATCTGATATGTGATGTTAGGATCAAACGTTAAAACTATAGCAAATTGTGTACCCAATCGGACAAAAGGATGACTTTTAAAATATAAACTAGCATTTCGGCTTTATATAACAAAGCAGCAAATGGGACGTACTGTGTGAATATTCTTCACTTACCTGTTTCCTCATTCCAGTACGTGACTAACTTGCGGGATTTGAAAGTCCCACTTTTATATGTGACTACGATATAGAATTTTCTTTAGCAGAGAAATGACTAGAAGGAACATTATTGTAGAATTATGCTGGTAAATTTCGAAGAAGAAAAGAACCGCTGTTTGAGTTAGACCACACGTGAAGAGACATTCTACACACTGAAGCCGACCTTGCATTCAGGACACTCGGGATACGTTACGTTTCCTGGTATTCCCATACTAATTATAATTAAGGTTTTCATGAAATGCTTTTATGACAAGGAGAATATTGCAGCTGTGGCTTAAAGGTTTTAAATTCTTAATTTGCATTCAATTTCTGTTTGAAATATCGGCTGGATATATGAGTGTTCCTGTCTGGTTCTAACAGAATTACGAGAGTGTTCAAATATTTTTAAAAATAAGTTCAATTAAAAAATGAATTTAACCACTCACCATGGATTTTGACACAATGTTAATTTGCTCAACTTTTTAAGTATCGTACACGTATTTCTGAAGTAACGCAACTTAAAAATGCATGTTTACGAAAAATTGCGGAGAGCTAAGAAGGGAAATTAATACACACACGTAACAAAAAATACCAATATTTAAATTACTAATACTTTTCTAGCAATTTATAGGCGCTCTGAAAAAACTGACGGCTAGTAATACTTACACTACAGAAGAGTCGATCCTAAACTTAAAAATTGTCGTTCTTCTTGGATACTAGATGGAGCTCGAGACATGAAGACTGAAGCAAGCGCGCTCTAGCAGGTGAGATTAAAAGTAAACTTGAACCGTTGTTGATGTTTTTCCATAGTTTCCTCCAAGTTTTTAACATGTGTCTCTTTAGAAATAGATATGTGATATCTTCAACGAAGATTCTGAAAAACATTTAGAAACATAGGAAAATTTTTAATTCAAGATTTTGTGCATAAAAGAAAACTTTTTAATTTGAAATTCTAGGCCATTATTAGAAATTTTTAACTTGATGAGTTCATTGTAAATTTCTTATTTTTCTGAAATATAAATAAATATTTATGTGCTAAATACTCCATTCACTTAAAAACCAATCAATTAAACTTTACTGGAAATTTTCTATATGAGCAAAGTACATAATATCAACTTTTACTGTTGAAGAAAAGAAGTACTTATCTGCTTTTACACATTTAAAGAAATCATTTTCAGCTATTTTAATTTTTGCTTATTAAATTTATACCTTTAAAAACTTGGGATCCGTGAATATTAAAGAACTTTATTAAAATTTTCTGATCGCCTTTTTTTAACTGAAAATATAATTTACTTCTTTTTATCTTTCCATTTTTAATAAATTGATTTACAAAATGATATTCTGAAATGACAGCATAAGAAGCTCAAATTGCACGCGAATAAATATACGTTCAAACATCTGACTGCAAATTAAAGAGCGGAAATTGACATTCATAAAATCAAACTTTGAAATTATCAAAACGATTATTAAATGTCACTAGTAGTGTCGCCATAAAAGAAAATATCGAAAGAAAAATGTTAAAACAGATTTTCATTATGCGCTTCCTGTTCTCAGCACAAACCGTAAAATGAAAAAGATATTTTAGAGAAATCAATGAGGCTTCTTTGAATGTGTATATATACAAATAAAAAATAATGCTGCTTAAAACGATCTTTTTTTATGGGAAATGTCATTTATTTTAAAAACGCAGTAACAAATTAGGAAGAAGATAAAAATACTCATTTTTTTTTACAATTCGTTTAATTAAATGTAAAGATTTTGTGTGTATCATGATCTCAATGTTGTTAGTAATGAACAGAAAGGGAGTTTATATCAGTTATGAAAGTAAGTCAGAATCAAACACTTAAGGAAATGTGCTAATTCAGATTATAATTACAATGAGAACAACTCCTAAGGTGACTAAACGCTTTGCTATTTTAAAATTGGCTTGGTTTCGTCGTGATTTGTTCGAAAATTAAAATTTTCAAAATTTTTCATAAAATAAACATATACAATTTCTCTCTACTTCTCTCTTTTTTCTATCTGCCATTTCGTAACATTTTCATCATAAAATTATCCGTTTATCCGACGCAAAACGAAGCATTGCTTTGGTTATATGTCGTTCTCTACTTTGCTAAAATTCGCAAATTTTCTGCTTCGAACCATATTTTTAGACTTATTAAACAATAAATACATTATTGGCGGAAATAGCCAAGATGCTGGCTCTTGCGCCATAAAAATTCCATACCAAATCATTATTTGTACGTACCTGTTAAGGTGAGGGGAGTTTATCTAGAAACCAGGCGCGATAATTTCATTTGCCTCTCTGCTTTTCTCTCAGTAAAAGTCAGCTAGAATTGCACATAAATCGAATAACATAAGAGATATATAATTAGAACTCACTTTCTGCAATAAGGGCATAATTTTTCTCTCGTTTATGATAAAATTTTAAAATTCAATTATTATTTTTAATACTTCTTATTAATATACTAGTACCATTTAAAAAAATTTATTTTATTTATTTTTAAATATATTTGCATAAGTACTATTAAATATGTTTTAATCAAAGTTTGTTAAAATAACGATTGTACGTTGCTTCGTTTATAAATCGCTTTAACATCAGTCCCTTGAAAGATGTATATGCCTTTGTGTACTGTGTCTACTATGATACAAATGTGTTAAATAAAAGTCTATGAATGCCTGAAAAAGTTGTGAGGCAATATGATTCGTATGCGATGTGGTTTACAGCCAGTTTCTGATGAAATATCCAAGGATATCACTCCGACTATCAATATTAATTGATAGTGTACTCCTAAAATATTTCAAAAGAAAATATTTATTTTTGCATATTTACCAATCAAAACCAAAACAGGAAATGTCAATTTTAGTTGTATGGTTTAAATTGTCACTTAACAAGGAACACCCCAATCTTATTTTTTTAAATTTTAAAGAAGAAGAAAAAAAATCTCTCAACCAGTAACAAATATTTCAGATTTTTATAACATCTGATATGAATATGAAACCGCATGTTTCTATCAGCCGCGAAATAAATTCAGAAATATTCGTTATTGGTTCCGAAAAATTCAATCTTTTATTCCTCTTGGAAATTTGAAGAAATTGACATATGCGGTGTTTCTTGTTGAGCGACGAAATGTCAAAATAATTTTCTTCTGCTTTTAAGATATATTAATTTCAAAATTCAGATTTAAGAATATTTCGTTATCCACACTTTGCTTTTCTCTTGCTCAGACAATAGATCTACGAGTTTTTAATGAAATCTTACTATCAGATGTGTTTTCGTACGTCTCTATTTAACGATCTGTTTTATTTCTGTAAATTGTACCCTCGCACGTAGCCCATTGTGAAAGTAAAATGAAAAGCACAGCAACAGAGTAAAAACAATAACAGAGGAGAAAAAATTACAAGTGAGGAAAAGACAAAGTAAGACATTGCTTTTTCTTAGTTAAAATTACAATTCGAAAATTTGTAAAAGAATGTTATATCACCTTTAATACTGTAACTTTTTATATATAAAATTTTAAACATTTGCCGTACTGAGTCTATCATGTAATCTTTCTTTAACATAAAGTTTGGATTTTTATATTTTGGTTCGTAAATCAAAATTAGTATTACTTTCAAAACATATCAATGAGTTATGAAAATGTATATGTTAGATTGCGAGAAGGTAAAGGTTCTAAGGTTTGATTATTAGTATCCGATACACAAGAGGAAATAGAACATCAATGGACGTGAAAGAAATGCAAGCAGTGTTTACCACAGCGTTTCTCAACATGGGGCCCACGCCCCATACGGAGAGAATTCGAAAACGGACTCTTCCAGAGTTTACAAGCAACTGCCTACTCTGATTTAACAAGTAAGAAAATTATCAAATCGAAACGGCACATTCTTCTTTAATACCTACGAGCTGAATATTTTAAAAAAATATATCAAAAATATTTAATTTCCTCAATCTTTAAAAAAATGACTGGAGGCTGTCTTATTCAAACAGCAGCTGATATTAAAGGCGTAGGACTACTTTACTCTCCTAACTCTTTTCCGATTTTCAAATTTTTTGTGACTTCTGTTGTTAACCTCTATCTCTAAAGTAAGACATTAGTTATGTTTTGAACATATGTAGCTACCGAGATATAGAGGATCACGTCACCAATTCATTAGGATTTTTGCCCAACTTTGCGACTCAGTAGTCGCTGAACAACAATTCCTATTTTCAATTTTTTTGTAACTTCTGCTGTTACCCTTTAGCTCTGAAATAACACATTAGTTATGTTTTTAACATATGTATTTACTGAGATATAGAGTATCTCCCATACGACGTTTCTTGTGGCGTTTTGGAGTGTGAATAAAATTCCTTCCTGAGACCCCCAATGGGAGGAACGTAGTCGTACGTTAAAAATGGTAAAATAACGAAAATTTATTCTGATAGTTCTTCCAAGTATGGCAACTTCTCGATCCGCATGAGTGCACTGAGAGTGGCATGGCTAGTGTAATCATAATTTCAGTCTTTGGAATAATAAATTATAAGTAACTTTATTAAATACACTTATCGACTTTACAATTTAAAATTGGAAAAATGTTAAGAGATGTTTTGATAATAAATGTACTGAAATGTAATTCAGCAATATTCTTTGTAAAATGTGTATTTAAAAAAATGTTTTAAAAAGTTATTACCTTGATTATATTTGGCCGAATGTCTTAATATTCGCATAGTTGAACATTCGACAAAATGGGCGAATACGCAGAATACCGAATAGTTGCCAAATATTCGTTATATCCCTAACTACAACCAGTAGAAACTATTGCGAAATGAAATCCTTTGCATTTTACTTGAATAGATAAAATGTATCGGTTATAATTTCTTCTGGAATAAGAATTCAACGCTTTTGTTTTGGAAGATTTCAGCGTTATTTAAACTGAAATACATTCTGATTTAGAACTATTTTATGTTAATTGATTAAATAAACTATTGTTCATTAATGTATGCCTGTATATAAAATATTTGTTGAAAAATTAACGTATATTCTGATTTTGAAGAGAAAAATAAATTCTACCATATTTACAGGAAATGTTATTTAATCCTGAAATTAATAAATGCCATGATTACATAAGACTCATTAAATCTAATGATAAACGAGTTACTCCCGTCCAGTCGTAGGGCGATGGGAAAACGTGAATGAATCAGCCGCCATGACAATAAATCGGACACTGTGTCCCCCGCATTATAGCAGACATTACGAGACTCATGCAAAGACCCCTCATACAGATTTGCGACCCATCGTCTGTAGGAGTAACTAGATCAACAACATTACTATATACTTCCAGGAAGCGAGACTCTGCTTACTTATACGGCAGGTTCTCATCCGCATATTTGAGAAGCCCCCTTAAATGGGATCTCTACCCTAATAAGAACATCAATCAGGAGATCAGATTTGTTATATTAGTTGAATTACACGATGGACTTACTAAATAATAAAATAATAACGCGTATGCATTATAAAAGTACCAGCTAATTATGAATTATTAAAGTATGTGTCTTGACTTTGTAATTTATGTTTTAACCTTAAATTTCAGAATAATATTACCTTGCAATTCACATACTCAATAAACCCAGTTTGTATGCTTTTTAAAAAAATAATTTCTGATTTTGTAAAAAAGAAAATCTAGAGTGAGTCAAAGTGAGCGTCCAGATGACAGAGATTTATTGTGCACTATGTACTACACTAGAAAGATATTTAGTTAAGGAGATAATATATATTTAACTTTTGAATACAGTCTGGTTAATACTTATTGTCGACGGAGAATTCTATTAATAGCAGTATCGACAAAGACATTCTACAACATATTTGACAGGTAATGCATTATAAAGAAATCAAGCATGTCGTGAAACAAAAAGAGCGTATATTGCAAGTATGTGATGTTGTCATTCATAAATTTTAAATTAAATATAATACCACTGGAACCTTCTATCTGTTAACTAAATAGAATAAATACATATTTCACAATAAAACTTTGAAATCAAGTCATTCATTTTGACTCACCCGGTATATTTTCTCATATTCACGATAATTTGCATTTGACTTAAAGTATGCAGTTTCACTTGAACTTGATTCAGGATAGGAAAGAAAATAAAAAATAGTAACTATTATAAAGTATGGTAAAAATAGTAATAGTAGGATTCATATCATATTTTAATTCAAAGTCAATAACAATGGTTAAGTAAGAATAAACGCTTTGAAGTATGGCAATTTTTAGCTTGTTTTATAATAAAATAGGGAATTTATTGTCCCTAATGATGAAAACTCGGACTGTGCTTTGTCTTTCGTGGGTAGAATACAACAAAGAGTCTGAATCCTGCATTGAATTACAGAATTTTTACTGTTTAAATATGTAATTGAAAAACGTGACAATTAATTGAAGAGACAAAAATCACGTGGAAATGCTTAAATGTCTCAGATGGACTTAGTGGTTTCAAATAGATTGAAATAAAAAATAGCCCAAATAGGAGGTGTCATCTAATTAGGAGGTTTAATATATTTTTAGGTGAAGAGTTGAGTTTCGAAGGGTGTAAAATTAGTTGAAGGACATGATCATGTTGGCGGACATCATCACAGAATTCTCCTGCCATTAGTATTTATTCTAAATATATTACGTTTTCTTCTTTTCTGATAACATGTTGTAAGTTTAGAGAAAAAAATTCAGTTTTGTTTTGTAGAAAATTATCAAAATAAAGACAGAATATGGCAATTTAAGATGCGTGTTTCAAATGCCAAAATAATATTCTTCTGATTTTTATGAGATATTTATTTGAACATTGAGATTTAAACATACGTAGATATACACACGCTGCTTTTCTCTTACTCAAACAATAATTCCACGATTTATTAATGAAATCTAACAATGATATCTGTTCTGACACGCATCTACAAAATGACTGGTTTTATTGCTGTAAATTTTACTCCCGCAGAGACTTGTGGCCAGCCCATTTTGAAAGTAGAAGGGAAAAGTACAGTAACAGAGGAGAAAGAACAATAAAAGAGAATAAACGATACACGCTGCTTTTCCTTGCGCAGAAAACAATTTCACGAGTAATTAGTGGTATTTTACCATCAGATCTGGTTTAACACGAATCCACTTAAGGACTTGTTTTATTTTTGTAAATTTTACCTGCCAGTGCCCATCATGGAAGTAAAAGGATAAGTATAGTAACAACAGAGGAGAAAAATATGCAGAGAGAGAAATGAAATATGAGATATCACTTTTCATGGTAAATAATTAAAATTCGAAAATCTGCAAAGAAATCTTACCACTTTTAATATTGCAAATCTTTCTATAAAAAAATTTAAACTTTCGCAACAGCATTGAACTTGAAATTGTTTTTTTCTGTTTTTAAAGTATAGCCTGGATTTTTATATCTGGGCTGGTAAATCAAAATTAGTGTTGTTTTCCATAATTAAGGATGAATTATGGCAATGTAAATGTTATAATGTGCTAAGGTAAAAGTTATAAGTTTGGATTATTTTTATTGTACGACATAACAGAGAAATAAGACCAGCAATGGAAGTGAAAATAATTCCATTCGGCTGTTTACACCAGTATTTGCCAACTTGAGTCAAACGCCCCACAGAGGGAATGTTTGATTGTTATTGCAGAATTCGAAAATGGACTCATCAAAATTTAAAATGCAACCGGGGTCTACTGTGATTTAACTAATATATATAAATTGTCAAATCGAAACGACACATTTCTTTTTCGGATCTACTCGAGAAATATTCTACAAGATATTTATAAAAAAGTTTATAAACAACACAATTTTTTAAAAAAAGTGGTGTTATTAAGAAAATTTATAATGATTCCTCCTGCGAGTGCAAACCCACATAACTGTAAGGTGGACTCTCATTTGCTACTCGAGGTCCATCAGAAAACTGAGAATCGACTGTCGAGTTCAGGGAGTTTAAAGTAAAAACGCTGGTGTCAATTTAAATAAGCGGGGGAGAGGTAAATGTGTCCTATATATTTAAGTATATGTATATCTTAGTCTATGTTTATTCAATGTCACCTTAAATTAATTTTGACACGTTCTTTTATTCAGATTTTAATTCATATTATAATTATTTCTTTCAGCCCACAACAAAATGAGTAGGGCAAGGAAGAAAAAATTCGTCACTATTTAGAAGAATATTTAAAATTTGTTTTCATTCCCGCTGTACAGGATGAACAGTAACTTTTTTTTTATTTTTATGCCAACAATGCTTGGCCAACGAATCCATGATACGAGGTCGTCTTGAGGAACATTTGAAGACGAAACATAGAGCTCCTATCATAACAGATTTGAATTATACTCATACTTTAAAGAAACATTTTGAAAAATTATTAGGAAACATTAAAGTCTCTATCGACTGCTTAGTCCAGTCAGCGAAGGCCGAAAATCGACGAATAGAAAAAAATTATGTATACTTGCAATTCGGCACAGATGTTGGGGATAGTGTCCTAAACAACATACTAAAATTCCCCGACCGTGGGGGTTGCGCGGGGGGTACAGTGGGTTTAAAGGGGGTATTTTTCAGTTTTTCTTAAATATCTCGAAAACTATGGGTTCTAGAAAAACATTTTTCAATACAAAAATAAACTACATTAAATTAACTACCAGAAAAGTCCTACATCATTATTTTAGCATCAATAGTTTAGAAGATATGGGGAGTTGAAAAAGTGAGTATTTCTGAAATTCCTTATTGTAATGGTAAAATCAATAAAAAATGCCGAAGTAACAACCTTCAGAACCACCTCATGCCTATATAATAATTTTATAAAGGTAGTATTGTATGTGTTGAGAATAGTTTTGGTGTCGGGGCGTAGGGGGGGCACAAATATATTTGATGAACAGTCGTGATCCCTTCCTCCCCTCAATCCGTTTCTCTCCACAAGATCAATTCTAGTCGAGTCAACGAAGGAAAAATAGAAAAAATAAATGGTGTAGTTTTGAAATTTGGCACAGTTGTAGGGAATAGTGCCCTAAACAAAATACTAAAAGTCCCCGACCGTGGGGGTTACGCGGGGGTACAGGGGGGGTAAAAGGTGGCGTTTTCGGTTTTTCTTAAATATCTCGTAAACTATGAGTTCTAGAGAAAAAATTTTCCAATTACAAAAATAAACTACATTACATTCCCTACTAAAAAAGTCCTACATCTTTATTTTAGCATCAATAGTTTAGAATATATGGGGAGTTGGAAAAGTGACTATTTCTGAAATTCTTTATTGTAATGGTAAAATCAATAAAAAAATGCCGAAGTAACAACCTTCAGGAGCCCCTCATGCCTATATAATAATTTTTATAAAGGTAGTATTGTATGTTTGTAGAGTAGTGGTGGTGTCGGTACTTGGGGGAGACAAATATATTTGATGAACAGTCGTTATCACTTCCTTCCCTCACATCCGTTCCCTTCCACAAGATCATTTCTACTCAGTCGTTTGGTTCTGCATTAAAAGCAGTATCAACGTTGTAGATGGTGGCTTCCTGCTTCACCGGGTAAAATGGAATGTTGGCTGCAGGTTTCTTACATTTGTGATCAGTATGTATCTTAACTGATTAAACATTATGGAGAAAAATGCATAGTAATCTTTGACGGTTACGGTGACGCCAACAATACATAGATAGCAGAACAGAGGAGAAGAAGCACCACGAAAATGTCCGTTGATATTAATTTCGAGGAGACAGTGACTGTCACAGTTCAACAGGAACATTTTCTTGCCAATGGAAGGAACATGACTAGACTTATTCAATTACTAAGACAGAAAATGACTTCTAAAGGAATTGAGACAAGAGTCGCTAAAGGGGATGCTGATACTTATATTGTGAAATGTGGGTTAGAGAAAGCAATTTATCATTCCACTGTTGCTATAATAGGGGAAGACGTAGACCTAATCATGATATTGATTTCTTTGAAACCAGCAGAAAGTGACATATATTTTATGAAGCCTGGCAAGGGAAAGGTCGATTTTCAACAAGAAAGCTTCAAAAAGAACTTTCTTTTGCCCAAACCATCCTCCTTCTTCATGCATTCTGTGGTTGCGCCACAACATCAGCAATTTATAGAAGAAGCAAAGCGAGTACAGTTAATTTGTTCAAAAATCAACTGAGCCAAATGAAAAACATTGCTGATATATTTTATAATCCCTCATCAACATCAGCTGCTATCTCACAAGCTGGTGAGAAGATGTTCGTCGCTATATACAAAGTCCCTGCTAATGAACATAATTTAAATAACTATAGGTATGCAGCATTTCTGAAATCATCGACTTAGGTAAAATCTGATCTCTCTTCACTTCCTCCAACCAAAGGAGAGGCGGAGCAGCACTCGTTTAGAGTGTATTTACAAATACAGTAGTGACTTAATAACCAGTTACCTCCTGATCAGCGGGGGTGGGCCCGAGGCGACGATGGATTCCCAGTGACAACAAATGACCCGGTAGCTCCTGACACAATTCTTAAATCCATATTTTGTCGCTGTACAACTGGGTGTGGTGGAAGGTGTGGATGTTGGAAAGCTGGCATGTAATAATGCTCTTCTGTTTGTGGCACCTGTCATGGTATCTCTACTAATGGTGCACCTCTAGAAGGAGAGGAGTTCGAACGTGATCGAGAAGTAGTAAAAATCGAATGAAATTTAATTACGAACAAATGTCAAAAGTGTTTATGCATATTTTTATGTAGGTATGTATAATTATATATATATATATAATATTATGTTATAGATGTAATGTTATAATAGATAGCCGCCAATTTGAACTAAAAACTTTCTTCCTTAAAAATTAAGCTAGATTTTTCAACCATTTATTGTAATTCTCTCTCTATATTCTAAGCCATTCATCCTAAGGAAAAAATGAAGGACTATTTTTGTAGGAAATTTAACGTTGTTTAATTTTATAATTGTGTATTTTTCGATAGAACCCATAGTTTTCGAGTTATTTAAGAAAAACTGAAAA
>BGPR01004359.1:51645-100317 GCA_013235015.1 Araneus ventricosus | reverse complement strand
ATATTACTGACAAATGTTATGGCGTCACAAGCATTAACAACAAAAGAATATGACTTGTTAAGCTGTCAATTCCAATTTCCCTCCCCCTGCTTTGGGCATCATATAGTTAGTTGTTTGTATTTCTCCTTCTTCTTCTAGGCATGCATCCTAATGCTTTCGTTCTGTCATCTGTGAGCAGAGGAGGATTTCCACAATTGTGAGAAAATTTTGGCGTCCGACTACTTGTCATTGACTGGTAAGTAAAATATTCTCACATTATAATGCAATATTTGTCATTTTCTTACAGGTGAAGAGATGCAGGATTTAAGGGGAAAAAATACATTTAACCTATTTTATTTTATATAAATATGTATGCTAATATTTTGAAAATGTATTTGATATAGTGAGTTTTCTAATCAAGCATGAATACATCAAAATTCACAAACCATATGTCAGTTTGAAGAATAAAGATATTGAGATATATAACCATATTGCTGAAACAGCTGATTTATATATCACAAAGATTGATTTTATTATTTAATGAAAGAGTTTAAATGTTCTGAAATATGATTCTAAAAATAAAATAGAATATAATGTTTAATATTCATAAGATGTAAATAAGTATTTTTAAGAAATTTTACCATTGATTTTTCATTTTTAAATTACTTTTTAAACTACAGATGGCGAATTTAATCATACGATGAAATCTAAAGAAGCAAAACATATATTTACATTTTAATAGGGGAAAAAGTGGACATAAGGTGTCACTGAAAATACATGCTGAATAATAGTCCCCGGCTTTAAGTAATAGTGAATTTCGCAAATTAAACCTTTGCTTTTAATATTTTAATTTTTTTTCTACGTAAGAGATAATTATGACAAATTTATCCTTTATTATGTCATTTGGTGTTTTATATATGGCTGAAAGTTTGTCTTATTGATATATAGCAGTCTGTTTCTATTTTCATTGCTGTGTTGCAATATTTAACTATCTCAAGTGTTTATATGTTACTAAGTAATAACCAAACGGGGAGAAACAACATTGCTTTATTTATTTATTTTCTGAAATGCAATACGTCTGACTAAGCGCAATTTTACTGCATCAGATAATAAACATATTATTTCACTTACTGAAAAGTTAAAATCACAGCCTAAATTTTTTTAAATTGGATTATATAGGATATTTTTATAGATATTATACACAGCGGAATTTTTGATTTAGGTGGGAGAGTTTCACTATTGATTAAAGCTTTCTAACATATTTTTGTTCGTGAAATGTTCGTTTTCATTCGTTTGGGGAATTTTTCGTTTCGTTCATTTTCTGTTTTATTACATTATTTCCATAAAAATAAATATATAGATAGTTTTTCTTCGTAGAAATTTTTCATTTTTAAAAGTAACCGTGGATAATTAAAATACAAGTTAAGTTTCGCAACGGAGGGATACATATTTGCATGAATTTTTTTTTCCTTCAAGAATTTTTGAATAACTTCGTGAGAAAATAATTAAATAATTTGCTCATTACATTTCTGATTTAAAAATGTAGTTTTTAATAAAAAAACTGAAAAGAAAGAATTAACTTTTCTTAAATTTAATTAAAATTTAAATCCAAATTTATTTTTAAAAATAGTTATTTTTGTGTTGCTGTTACGCATGATGTATATTTATGCAATTGTGCTTGAAAAATAAATCGACGTGTAGTTAAGGGTTATATATATATAAACTGTTTTTCTGCTGTATAATTCTGCTTAGATCTGCGTTTTCGAGAAAAAATTTACTTTATAATAAACCGAATATTATATATACTAATTTTTGTCTGACTGTACACTTAATTTCTCAAAACAGATTTATGTTTAGATTTTCAAGGAAAAACTCACTTTATAAATTAACCGGATATTGTTTGATGAAGCTATTTTATTTGGAAGCATTTATAAAGAACATCTTTTTCCCTTTTGAGATATTTCTTATAATTGATGTTCTTAATTTCTTTCAAACTGCTTCGCAGATTTTCATTATCTGAGACTCATACAGATATTAAAATATGGATTTTTATGCTACAAGAACATAAAGTCACAATTTTCTGGTGGAGATTAAAATCTTAGACCTTTTAAGCTGTAGGAAGCAAATGTTGTCCTTACTCATCAAACCGACCTCAGGGTTCCGAGTTTTTGGGGTATTTGGTGATTTTCATGTAGAAAATAGGCCTCTGTCTATGATGCAATTTCCCATTATGACGTGTCAATATGTATTTCTAACCCAATGCTTAAACTGTTTTACATTAATAAGTATTATAATTTTTTGCAATACAAAACGTTTTTATAGCACAGTCTACATTAAGCTATTTTTGTTTTTTATTGAAAAATACTTTACATTTCGAAGACATTGCTTTAATTGAAATTATTTTCAACATTTTAAATTGAAATTACTTGGGCTTAGTGGGTCATTCGAAAGGAAGAAGTTGGTGGGAGAGTTAAGCTTAAGGAGTAAGGTTAATGTTAGGGAGTGGGGGAAAGTGGGTGTGTCAAAATTACTTGGAGGTCCAAGTAAAAAAATCAGCAAAAAACCTTTAAAAAAAATGAGATTTTACAGGTATTTTGAAGGTTTCGACAGGGATTCTGAAGGAAAATGAAAACTGCAGGTTTCCTACAGGAAATATACAATTTATTTATAGGTTTCATGCAGGCTTTTTAAGACTTCTAAATTATCATTAAGGAATCTTGAAGATCTCTACAGGTATTTTAAAGTAAAATAAAAGCTGCAGGTTTCCTTCGAGAAATATACAGATTTTTTGAAGATTTTATACAGGCTTTTTTCAACAAGTTTATAGACTTCAAATTACCTTCAATGACTTAGCAGATTTTTTTAAAGCAAATTTTACTTCAGGTATTTTGAAGAAAAATGAAGATTGCTTTTGATGCATGAAATATGAATGTTTTTCATTTTATTTGGGTTTCATACAGTTTTATATAATATGGTATCTAACTCGGATTCAAACAGCTGGAAGTAGGACTGGATAGAGAGAAGAGGTAAGGGGAGAGAACTAGGGTTTAATATATAAAAAAGATATATTTGAAGAAAAATGTAACTTTTAAAATTTTGCGAAAAAAACTTAATTTCATGCGATTCAGAATCAAGTATTTTCCATATGAAACTCGATGATATGAAATTTTAATCTGTAATAAACATAATAAATTCTTCTTTTCAGTGTAATGCAAGTCTTGATTTCCTGTGAAATAGAAAAAAAATATTTAAAAAAGATTCTTCTTAAAGTCATATAAATATATATAATGTTTCGTAGGAAAACTGACAAATTAAAAAAAATCTTTTTGTTTAAAACAAAGAAATAATCGAAAAAATATTTATGTGTGAAATATCATATTAAACATTGTAAAAAGTATTAAAAACATATTAAGCATTATAAAAATATTAAACAAAGAAAGAAACTTTTCGGAAGTAATTTTTTATCTCTTGTCTATGCATGGTCTAACTGTTTAGACATGTAGTAGTAACCTGTTGTCACTCAGATAAGCTAACTTTAAAACACATTACGTGTTCTGGCAATAGTTGATTTTTACACCACTAAATAGAGCTACTAGAGGGTGAAGTTAAAACTTAAATAGATTATTTTACACCACCTTTTCGAAGTCCTGTCGGGTATAGGAGATAGCCTACCTACTCTAGGAACGCGGATTCGATCCCCGAATCGGAGGAATTTGAAGTTTTGTCGTACAAGTAAGTTCAATTAAAAATTAGTACATTAAATTAATTGAAATTATTAATTAAGCCTTGATTAATTATGATTCCTAATTAATTGACATTCCAGACACGATGAAAATCCCTAAGATAACGTCAGAGGAAAGGGGGATGAAAAAAAGGGGAAAAAACTTAACTGTAGATACAGGTCTTTTTTCATCTGCAGGCATTTTGCATAAAAGCATGCAGGTAAGACGCAGGTTTTTTTTTCCATCTGAAAAAAGTCAGCAAAAAAACTTCAGGAAAATTGCAGGTATTTCGGACAGAAATATGAAGAGAAGAAGCATTTTTTTTTGTCCCAAATACCTGCAGTTTTCCTGAAGTTTTTTTTAAAGATTTTTTGCTGACTTTTTACTTGGGACCTTCCCGATTTGTGATCAGCTTTAGATGTTTATGAATTTTTTAAAAAAAAATTCGGATTTTTTCGAAATTATTTTATTATTTTTAAAGCATTTCTTTAAAAATTATTCGAATGTTTCTGGAATTTTTTTATACGTCTTGATATTTGCATCGATGTGTGTTCTGAGGAGATAATTTGATATCATTAACTTCAATTGTGTCTGAATTAACACATTGACTACCATGGGACTCGCCGGTGAGAGTCATGGCACTATTCACTCTATACCGTAGAGCTCACCGGTGAATTCCGGCAGATGGGTTCGCAGACATCTTTGCGAGGATATAAATTGATACAACTTTGTGAAAACATAAAGAAAGGTTGTTGGTAAGAGTCGTTAAATTTGGAACGGCGCCTACATTGGACCAATATCATAATTTCAATTATTGTAAAAGATTGTGCCTTAAAATTCCAAATCATGTTATAACGATGTAAAAAGGGTTTATGAAATCATTTATGGGTCATTCTCACAATAAAGGTACAAATAGCTAAAAAAATTTTTTATTTAAGTATGTAAAAAACCTTAAAAATTGTATGAATGTTTCCAATTAAGCTTAATTTACCCTTGTATTAGTGGACAAGTTTTCTATTTTATTTTTAACCTGTCCACGAAGGAGACATGAATCGACGGAGTAATTATTTGGCAGAGTTGGTACAGATTTATTTCTTATAATTAAACAATAAAATTAGTTATTAAAAACCCGTGTACGAAGACTTAACATTTTTAAATAAATAGCACTTTTTAAATAATGACACTGACGGTGCATTAGTTAAATAATATTTACAGACAATTTCAAATAAATGAAAGTCAACATTTTGCAGGAAAGTAATCAATTACATACTAGATAAGGAATATCATCTATTTATTTATTAATAAACAATCTAGCACGTCTCATACTAAGTTTTTTTCTACTCTCTTCTCTTCTGAATTTCAGCATCTGACTTCTTTGTCTTTTTATTTTTTCATGTTCCCTTTTTTTCTAAAAATAAATTTAACTATTAAAATGTTTGTTATACATTATTGAAGCTTTAATATTATAAATATTCTATATAAATTGTTTACCTTAATTCTTTTCAAGAATATAGTTTTAATTCTTGTTAAAAAAATTCAAAAGAAAATCACTAAATTTCATAAACAATATCTACCAAAGAACTTTAAATTGCTATTATTTTTAATTTATAAAACTGTATCATGATTTTTGAGATTTTGTCTCTTTTATGGACAATGCCATTCCCTTTGTGGATATGCTGTGTCCACGGAGGAGACAAAAACCCAATTTTGAAATTTAAGTGCTTTGGGTTTTAGGTTCCTAGAGTGGTACACTTATCTTTATTAAATGCGGTACTAAATCTATCTAAAGTTGTATTATAATTATAAATTACCTTTTTCTCAACTTATTTATGATGACCACTGAGAACTTTGCCAAACTCTAGCTGGAACTAATAGAACAAACAGCACTGGAACTAATAAAATGTAATATATTCAATAAATTCACAATAGAACGAAAAGTTTTCCTTAAAGAACAAAATGTCTACCTTTCTTCTAAACTCTTTCATGATGATTTGACATGTGCTGCTATTTATGGTATGTTTTTAAAGTTATTTTCTTTGTCCATAGAGGGAGACGTATTTGACTAGGGACAAAGTTTAAATATTAATTCTAAGTAAATGCAATTTTTTAAAATGTTAGGTTAGACCTTGACTAGAGACTTTGAACTAGTTAATGCTGGAAAAATGCATTTATTTTTGTTAAATTGCCTGAGTAATCAGTAAAAATTATTTTGAATTTCATGTGTAGAGACGCCCACGGAAGAGATTTTCGTCTTATATTCATTGAAAAATGAGAGTTAAATAGTGAAACTATTTTAGTAGAAACGTATTTAATAGCTTTCTTAAAACTTAAATTATACATATGAACAAAAATATTACATTTGTTGCACTTTCTAATATTTATCACCACGGGACTGTGAAAAACACCTTTTCGTGAGAATGACCCCATAAGAGAAAGCGCTAAGTGGATACAGTTGAAGAACAAGTGTTTAGATTTAGGTATCATCAATTAATTATTTTAACAAGCGACAAAACCCCTCTTACGCTGTTTTAACTTAAGTAGGAATATATGTTAATATAATTTACTATAATAATTTTGTTAAGATAATTTTTAAAATATTTAGGGGAATTTTTTGTTGTTTTTGTCCAAAAGTTGCCTAGATTAGACCACATAGAGTTGTCTAATTTGGATTGCTTAAACCAGTGGGATTATTATCTTAAACTACAGGAATAGCTCAGAAAGTAGTGTGTCACCAATAGTAGTCCTCCAACTCAAAGCAAACAAACAACAAAAAGGCACTAAAGATATCAAATGTTGGATAAAAAGTATAAAAACTAAGAATACGTATCATTTGTGAGGAAAAAAAAGGGAGAAAAGTTGGTGATTCAACGCATAAAATGTCATATTTGGCAGAGGCGGTAGCAGACATTTTCCCACGGGAAGGGTCAAGCAAAATTTCTACAATTTAGCTTCAAAATAGCGCATAATAATTCATTTTATCTTTAACTGAAATTAATTAAGTAGTAATTAGCTAATTAAATTGAAATAAATAATTATTTTGAGTAATTAACTACCGGTATGATGTCGCGAGGAGAGCAATATCTAACGGAACGACGAGAAATAATAAATGAAGATTTAAGACCATAAAATCTCATAGCAAATTAAGTATAAACGCACTGATCTTCGAAAAAATTCCACATTATTATTAAGTCTCATAAAAAATAAAATAATAGACGAAAAAATTAAAATAATTATTAACTTATTATTGAAATTGTATATAAATATCATATAATACAGTGAAACCTGTCTTCAGCAAGAATCCTTCATTCCAAGAAAAAGTGGCCGCTCTAAAAGGGTTTGTTTGAAAACAACATGTACAAAACACGTATTTAAACAAGCTCTAATTCATTATTTCCGATACAGTAAGTTTTAAGAATGATATGAAAAAAGGAATTTATGTGGGGGCTTTTTTGTAAAAAGATACAATTTGTGTTTGCTTGTATCTTTCATCTTTTCAGGAGGCAGCTTTTTTTAACATTTTTTTATTGGAAAAACAAATCCCTAATTTTTTCGCCGGTAGTTGTTAAGGAATGGATAATAATATCATCTATTTTTCCTAAAGTCTGTGGAGCTCAAAATTTCAAATGCTGATGGTCGCAACTCATATCAGCAGCTTTATTGTCAGAGCCCGAAAGGCGTAAATGAACTCTTAAATGCCTCACTCCGGTAGTGGCCGAAGTTCACTTTTCTCTTCACACTGGGAAAGGCATGATTAACTTCCATGCGATTTCTGGTGCTGCTTTTGAGTCTATGAATTCTTCTTCTTTCTTTAATCATTTTTTAATAGAAGGTCTAAGTTCAGTGAGTCGTAAAGAATGTGTTTCATTGAAGTTGAACGAGCGAGCAACCCGACCACCCAGAGGCATTTGAGTGGCCGTTCCTACTGTTTATTTTAATATTATGTCCATGGGCCAAAAATTGCGTGCCGAACAGAAGTGGCCGCCGAGAGAGGTGATAACTATACAGGGTTAGCAGCTTAGAGATGTTTTACTGTACATTAAGATTTATCAACATCATTTAATAATTTTAATGTAAGTGTAGGGGAACCCGGGGCAAAACGGAATATTTAAGGTTTGAAGGGTTGAAAAATGGTAAATAATTCACAGAGAAGTTTGAAAATGCAACTTTATAAAATATATTTATTTGGTCACACATAATGAATTTAAAAACTAATCTATGATCAATACATAAATTGTTACTCACGATTTAGTAAACTTTGTCAAAATTCTCAAATATGGAAATGGATTGTTTTCTTATGACTATTCAACATATTATAAGTTATATTAAGTATAAGAAATCTCAATAAAATTACTTCAGACATTACATCGGTAATTAAAAATTAAACAAAGAAAAAATAAAGTTAACGACAAAATTCACAAATGAGAAATGCATCTTCGTTAGCACTTTCTACTCTGGCAATAGGCATATTACACTGGGGCAAAAAGGAACCGGGTGCCGTTTTGCCCCGGTCCGTTATGCCCCAAGTGCAGTGGTTAACAAAAGACTACTGTAAGGCTAGGCTAGAAACTACAATACAAGTACATGAATGAACAGTCCAAAGAGTAATATTAACGAAAATGCAGTGCTTACACAATCATAATAATAACTTATTTGAATTAACTTAGGAAGAAAACTCGGTGAAACTGCAGTATTATGTTCAAAAACGAGAAATCTTCTAAACTATGTATAGTAACCAATTCTCATGGACTTTGACATTTCAGTCATGTGCAGTAGGGTTTGTTATGAAATTTCAGGACTTTCTACTAATTTACGCAACAAACTGGGCAAGAAATGAGGGGGATTCTGTTTTACCCCTTAGTTCTGTTTTTCCATTCCAATCAAGATTTGTTACAAATCTTTTTTTGTGAATGCTTAATATCATTAGGTTTTTTAACTTTTTCTCTACCAATGTAATTCGCAAGTAGTTTTCAACCGGGCACTAAAACTACAGCTTTTTTTCGGATGTGCATGTAGATGTAGGAAAAGTATTTATTAACAGGGGATTGAGTTCGAAAAAGGCTTCTGCGATGGAAGAAACATATTTTTGAAATAAATTTTTCTGTCTATAATATTTTAATAAATCATCGTTTTATTGAGACACCTTTATCACAGGCCATTAAAAATTCAGAAGCATTTGGAACTATATAGTTTTTGTCGTGAATTAATTGGCAGAAAAAACGAAAAACATTTTTACATTCCGATTCCCTACTTATAATATTGAATATAGAATCTTATTAATATAGGTATGAACTCAATTCAATGAGTTTGGTGCGTACTTGGACATGTTCTTTTACTAAGGCTAATAAGCTACTATATTATATGCATTTAATTTTTGTCGTCAAATTGAAGCCGGTAATATTTTATTAGGGAAATAATTGTAGCTTAAGGAATCAGATCACGAAAAACAGGTATTTTACAGAAATAAATCTAATTTCCATTCTCACCTTTTACTCTTCGATGATGTTGAATTCACATCATCTGGCTAAAACAAAGCAACTCTTGTTAGCGTGCCTATATTGCAAAAGTTTGACGACATCACCTATGTTCTTACTAGATTGACTTTAACCATTAACCAGATTTTAGTCAATAAATTAATATAAAGCAATAAAACATAATAAATTAGAAAACCTTTCAGATTTAATGCTCAAATTAATGATTGGATAACTAAATTATTCAAACTTTCCTAAGTGTTCAGTAAAATTTGAGTCTTTCTTTCTGTTCTTTACACTCATTTTTGAAAATGATGATAATTAGCTTTACTTTTATTTAACCGAAAATATCAACGAGTTTGCACTAGTCGCAAAGATATGAACCAAAGTTTATCATGACTGTGAATCAAGAGGTATAACATGCACTTTTAATTGCTTTCGAGGATTACTGGATATGCAGATATCCTTTATGAATATTTTAAAAGATAAACAGAGCTGTGAGTTTCTCACCTGTATAAGCACACAGTTGAAATGAAACTAGTACAGTAGACAATGTCGATTATGAAACATTTTCTATGCTTATGTAATTTTTATCAATTTATTATTCATATTTTATTTTAAAGTATTATTCATAATAAAGTAAATAAATGCATATCGTTTTAAATAAAAAAAAGAGATAATATGAAGTAATTTACTTAGGTATAAAATAAAATTCATTTATTAACTTTTACAAATGTTAAGGATTGTTTATGATCACTAAAGTGAGATTTAAAAACTTTGATGTTAACAGTTTTTACAAACCATGTGAAAATAGTGTCAATAGGTGTTTAATGTCTAGTTTTTGACAGATTAAATTTATCTTCAAAAATAAATTAATTACAGTTGATGTAAAGTTAATATTGAAGTTCCTTTTAGAATTTTCATGTAGTAAAAATTTCGGATGCAGTATACAGAGTATCCCGTAATAACCGCATAAAATCAGCATAGCGTGATTCTTCACAATCAGACAATGAAAAATGTCCAAAGAAACACACATATAATGCTCCCAGTTTTCGAGAAAATCGCACTCGAAAGAAAATGATGACATCACATCCGGTCACAAAGAAACTTCCTTGAAAAAGTGAAAAACCGAGGTACACGCATGAGTTTAAAGGGGCGAAATGATTTTCTTGCATATCAAGGCATGTTTGTGCGCACCGTCGAATGGTGGGTTCTATGTCCGATGTGCACAGGCGCATTTCCGCACATCATTAATTAGTGGAATTTCCTAACACATTGTAGGTCTATTGAATTTAATTACCTTTGGCAGGAAAACTTGGCAAACATCTAGAGGGGCAATAGATAATGCATACTTGTCGTTCTTATAAGAGAGATTGATGAAATCAGGGAGTTCTTTTCTCTGGGATAATCACCACTTTCCCAAAGGAAAATTGATAATTACCGTTACCCCTACCGAGAAATCCGAGGAACATTTGTTCGGTGTGTCAGATTTTCTTCTCCTCCTCCTTTGCTTTTATATAAATTTTTAAGTATGAGCAATAGTATTAAAATTATTGTTTTGATGATGAAAATAGAACCTATTCATCTGTACAAGTACAAGTCGAATGATTTTCATTTCAACAAATGAATATTTGGCTTAAATATTTTGATATTATACCATTAAAGTTGTAATTTACACTAAATATCAATGAAAAATTCATTCGACTCTTTTATTAATTACTAGCAGTGCGCGTACGGCGTTGCCCGTGGAATCAGGACTTCAACAAAATGATAAAAAAAGAAAGAAAAAAAACGCCCACATTTGACATAAAAAAGTTCTGAAAACAAAACACAAGATATACGAAACAAAACAAAAGAATAGATATAAAGATTAATTTTCCCGCTTATTTTTTCAAGCTAATGACATTTTAACTATAGAAAAACAGTACAGAGTACGTTAATCCAAGACAATATTAAAAAATTGCAACGTGAAAATCATTATTGTACAGCAAACAAAATATAAAATCGAATCCAAAAATAATAAACGAAGTCATTCAATTGAATGATATGACGTCACCTGCGATTTGCTTCGTCAGCCAGTGAAATTGCCAGCAACGTTCCGGAGAAGTGTCGCGGGAGCAAGTTCGCTAAAGAAAAATATCTTTCATACTGACCAGGAAAAAAACAATTAAAAAAACGGGAAAAAGATATTTTAACCGTTCTTGTTTTAAATCCGACAGAACTGTTCCAGTTATAAGCTGAAAAAATTTATAGTAATAGTGTTATTTGAACGTCGGATGCAGCAAATTTAAAAACAAAAATAAAATTTCGATGGCAAAACTGAATACTTTTTTTTTAATTTCTCACAATTCAGTAAATTACGTTTGAAGCTCAAAATTAACTTAATTAGAAAGAAAATTGTTTGTTCTATCCGATGGTGTAATGATTGTTTTTCAACTATCATTAGAAAAGATACTGCAGCCGTAAACGTGCCGAAAATGACACAAAACAACACAAAACATTAAATAAAAAATTGTCAAGATTAAATTTTAAAATTCCGGGTCGAGGTGCATTGAGTCGCCATTAAGACTACCTGTTTGCCAAATTTCAAGGCTATAAGTGCGATGGATTCGTCTGGATATTACACGCACGCACACACACACACACAAACATTGCCTTTTATAAGCATAGAAAATGCCGCAAAAGAGAAGTGAAAACAGCCTTTAAAATAGAGGTGCTAAAAATCTATAAATATTTTAACTGGCAAATAATAAATATTTATAAATATATCAAAAATGTTAATCGCAGTTTATTTAGGTATATCATTTTGGGAGACTTAAAATAGTCTTAATACTAAATTAAATCAGACTGATACTGCAAAATCGATTGGATATAAAAAAAAAATGTAAAGAAATGAAAGAGTAGAGAAAATAGGAATTTTTCAAATATTATTTGCAGATATTAGAAAATTACACTTTTTCTACAGAAAACTGAGAGCCAGAATCTCAAAGATGCAGGGAGATTATACATTGTGAAAATTAAATAAGTAGTAGGACTTGGCACCCTAAGAATTCCGGGAAATCAATGAAAATATCGATTTTCAAATTTTGAGTGGAAAATGATCCTTGAACCTTTGACTTAATAATCTGAAAGTTTCAAAACAATCAGACAAATATTTAGTGAGATATGAAGTTATTTTGTCTAACATTTCATCACGTGCCACACCCACTTCCAACGTTTAAATCATGCATATTTCATGTGTAAGTTGCGAAGACACCTAATTTTTTCAATAAAAGCAAAGCAAGATAGTTGTTTCAAACAGTAGCCGTTTAATCTTTGTTTGTTTACTGTTTTACTGCTTTCGTTTCTTTATTATTTATTAAGCACATCGTCATCATCATCATCAGCACTGCTTTCGCTTCTCATTTTGTTTGAATTTCTCACTGCCAATAAAATTTCAATAAGATGGTTTTAAATTTTTTCTCTGTTATAATGGATATTTGACAAATAGTACTGCAGATCATTTATTAAATATTTTGACTAAAAAATTTGAAAAAAGTGAAATTTTTCGCATTTTTTTTTAAAATTTAATTATCCCTATAAATGAAGATGCTAATTAATAATTATAGTAATAATAAATATTAATAAAATTGATAACTTAGGACTCGCAAATGTCAGGTTATTGCTCTGAAAAAAAAACTAGCTTAATATAAGTTGTTTTTTTGCAATTTTATTGTTTTTAAAACTTTAAGGCTGCTTTTCTCAGTTTGCTTTTTTCCAAAATTGTGTCTGCTACAAAATAAAAAAAGTCGATCTCTTTTTATTCTAATTACTTGAAATTTCTTCTGTTCACTCACAAATGCATGTTTAATAGAATTAGGGATGGATTTGTAAAAATTTTGATTATAAATTTTTTTAAAAATTTACAAAGTGAAAAATTCTGATATTTTCCAAAAATTTTCACAAAATTTTGAACAAATTTTTTTTTCTCTGAAACTAATGTAGATATCAAAAATCCGATCCCTGTTTCTGTTAAGTACATTGAGAGGTCCCTTTAAAAAAAATTTGGAGAAAAAATATTAAAAATTGTATGAGAAGAAGCATTTTAAAAAAAGGGTTAATTTTTTTAAAAAATTTAAAATTTTTAAATTTGTAATTTTTCAAAGTGAAAAATATTTTAGAAATTTCAGTTTCTGCACAGTTTACATCTATCTACTACAAAATTGAATAAGTTTGATCAAAATTGTAGAAAAAAAATTTGGGGGTGCCAAGTCCCCTTATAGAGAAAATAGGAAGTACAAGTTTTATCCAAAATATAGGATGGTGATAAATTATTAAACCAATTTAAACAGTTAATAAATATTCTAGCAATGTTACAAATAGCGTTTTTTTTAAATGAGAGAGCAAATAAAGTTTTTTTCAGATAAGTGGCATACCATTAAAGCGTTCTAAGTTTGCTACAGAGACAGATTTCAATACGGAATGGTTACCAATCAGCAGAAGTCAATTCGCGTTTCCTGGTTTCCTTCTGTAGATTTTCTTGAATATCTCGAAAACTAATCAGTTTTCTAATTACAATTTATCTATCAAATTAACAAACTTAAAATTTCCTACAGATGCATTATTTTATTTTTCTTCTAGCTTTAATAGTTTTGCAGATAATGGCTCTCGAAAATGGGAGATGTCCAATAATTTACGACCACCGTAACGGCGCGTTACTTAAAACTTTTTAAAATGCGTTCTCAGTTAGAAAAAAAGTACTATTAACAATATCAGTTTTTTCTATTACTTTTTGAAATGGGTCAAATAATTTATGACTACTCTGTATAAGATAGGTGAGCCAAAGGTGGCCATAGCTAAGCTTTGATGATTTTTCAAAATTTTCTGTCTAGGTATGGGTGGCTGAATTTTCCTTCTGTAAAATTTTACACTTATCTCTAACACCTATCAAGTAAAATAAAATTTCATTATTTTTAAAATACAATTTAAAAATTGTAACTGGTGGGCCACCTTTGGCGCATAGTGTTCCAGAGGTGGCCCATATATTGAAATCACTTTTAAAATGAAAAGAAAAAAAAAACTCGGGAAACTATTTTTCCAGAGTATTACAATGTTCAATACTTTATGTTTATTCATATAACAATAACTAGGACAAGAATTAACAAAAGTTTCTTTTAGATTTCGTGAGATTTTTCTGATATGGAAATAAAACTATAACCACCATTCAATAATTAAATAAAATATCTAACTTTTACTGTTATAAATTTAACAATAAATGGCAATAAGTTTTTTCAGATATTTAAATAGAATTTTTGAAATTTACCTTATTTCATAGATTTCCATATTTGTTCCCTAAGGTGGCCAGGCAACCGGGCCACCTTGGGAACATGGATATGGTCGCAACTTCCACGTCGTAAAACTATTAATATGATAAATTCATTAAATTTGAAGTAAATGTAGTTAAAGAGAAGGAAATAAACTTTCAGAAAACGTATCATAACTCAAAGTTCTAAAAATTTAAACACATGTAAATTAAAATATCTTCTTACCTGGAAATTACGACTACACCTCAAAAGTGAAATCACTGTATAACATGGAGGCCGATCAAGGCGATCTCTTCAAATTCAGCCACGTGCACTTCAGATACATGATTTACAATGCAGTGTTGTGATGTTGTAATTAAAAATTAAATTAATTCTACTTTTGAGGGGTGGGCTACCTTAAGACACTGGCGACCTTTGGCTCACCTACCTTAATTGAAGAAATATTTTTCTTGCCTAAGTTATTGATATTTAGTCGCTACACTGATTTTTCTGCACTTTATATGTAATAAATTAGCCATAGAGTTTCAAAAAGCGGGCTTTTCATTTCTATATACCTTCACTTTGAATATTTTCCGAAACAAATTTCTAAATCTACAGAATTTTACTCACATAATCAATATTGCTGTTATACCGAAAATCGCTCTATTATATCTGGAATATCATTTATTTTATGAAGAAATTCACAAAGAACTATAGATGTTTATCGAGAACATTTTTACTTATAAAATTTGCAGGGTATGCGTTACATAGAGAAGTGAAATTTTTGCTATGAATGAACACTTATATTGTCTTTAAATCTTAGTTTCTGTGGTACGAATTTGAAAACTTAACCAAAAATCTAACTTAATTGGTGAATAAATAAAATGATTAGCGCTTTCCTCAGAATTACCATTCGATAAGACTTTACTTTATTGACAATTTTGTTGAATAGTTTAAGAAGAAAAATAGTTTGTTGGTCCGTATATATGCTTGATTTCAAATGGGTATTTTTAAAACGGTCGAAGTAGGGAAAGGGAAAGGTTGTTGTATGCGAACCACCTAAACATTTTTTTTTATTTGTACAGTGATAGAAAAAAAATTAATTAAGAAAAGTAGTAGAATCTTTTTGTAGTTTATTTATCCTAAAAATATAATCGACATTTGACGAAATGCACTTTAAAGTAGAAAAAGAAACAGCTTCTTAAAATTGTGAAATTGATACAGTTAAAGAAATTGGTTTCTCAAACTGCACCGCCAATTTCTCAAATTCAACCACACAATATGTGAACCGAAGGATGACATTTTATGCGCTGTATCATGTCTTCTTTTTTTGTTTCCTCACAAATGAACACGCAGCCTTAGTCTTTGTTCTATTTGAATCATGTCTTTAATGTCCTTTTCATTGAGTCTTTTTGGTTTGATTTGCTCCATATGCATTTTATGAGGACTATCAGTTATTATAATTGCTTTCTGGGCTATTCCTTAAATTCGTGAAAATAATGCGCTTGATTTGATTAGTCCAATCCAAATTGCGTCCAATATGAGCAAATTTTGTACAAAAAAAATCATCTAACCTTATCTTTAAGCCATTTTAATGAAATATAAGTAGTAGCCAACCAAGTTTCCTGTGTTATGGAATGTTTGAAATAAATTATTTTACTAACAGTTTGTTACATTTAGCTCTCTAAATCCACTCTTGTAAACAAATGCTCCTTTACAATAATTTCATTAATGAATTAACATTTCCACAACTATCAGCATATGGATATTTAGATTAAGATTTTTGAGATCCTTGAATAGACTTAAGAACTTTTAAACTTTTACTAATCAAATCTTTTAGATTATTAGTATTTTAAGTATTTCAAGTGGAAATTTACACCTTCAAATCTTTTAGATATTTAAATATTCAAAATGACACTACACCTGTTGCTTAACAGACACTCTAATTCACTGCTAATTAACTTCAAGATGAATCTCTACATATATCAAAAATCCTAAAATCTCAAATCCTTACATTCAATTAAACATCAAACAATTCATAAACCAATCATTAAAATCTCCACTTAATGAAACCTCTTAGCAACAGGCATAAGGTGCAATCTCAACTTAATTTCTGTCCTAAATACCCTCAAAATAATATCCATAATCAAAAATCAAACAAACTTAGAAAGTGGTTAGTTTATGCGTTGTGTAAAGATTAAAAGCATTTTAACCTGCAATAACCCAGAATTAGCTATCTCTCTCAGTGCTTACTTATTTGATAAGAGAAACAAAGCCAAATTTTAAATCTAATTAATTTATTAAGCAAATATACCACATCAACATATAAAATCACTGAAAAAATAAAAAGAATTTTCAAATACTATGACAACACATTAACTTTTATAAGATATAATCAGTATCAGGGTCGACCCTACTCTTGTACAAATTTAATATATAAATTGCTTCATATATATAAAAACCAATGTTTACTCTTAATTTCTTCCTCAAACTAATTTATCATAATTTAACATTTTAATAGATTTTATGAGTGGCCACCTCATATATATATATATATATATATATATATACTGACATCAATTCACTTTTGTAACAACATTCTTAGTAATTTAATTAGTTACTCTTTTTAATTTCATTTAATTTAAACAGCTATTGCATGGATTCTTCTCACATTCAATTAGGCAGAAATCTAGAATTCTATGATATGCATATTTATAATACATAATTAATTTTGTTCCTAAATGCACAAAATATTGCAACTTAATATATGACACTTTACCCTTTTATAATCTTTATATTTTTCATGTATATAACTTTACATTACATTATTTGCAAGTTAAATTTACTTCATGCTGAAAAGTTAAAGCCTGTATAAAACTTCACATTATTTACCAAAGTAATTTTTACTTCCTGCCTATCAAGTATAGTTAAACCTGTATGTCAAAAGAAAAATACACAAATTCAGGCTAAGCAAAAATCCCCATTATGAATCTCGACCCTCTATTTACTTTTTTTTAATCAATAAAAAAATGAAAACATTCCCTATCCCTAAAATTTCTCAACAATAAAATGTGGGTTAAAATAATACACTTATCTTTAATTGAGGATGACCGCTGGAAGATTCGATCTTGGTTCCTTCACATCTATAATTTAGGTGGCCAACAGTCAGCAAAGGGTGGGAACTTAGTTCCGCCCCGGATTTTGTAAATTTATATTCAATGCACACAGTCTTCTGGGACTATGTTAATGAGAAGCTGGCGTACAGTTTATTTCGGGTTCCGCCCCGGATTTTGTAAATTCATATTCGATGCACACAGTCTTCTGGGACATTGTTCATGAGAAGCTGGCGTACTGTTTAGTTCGGGTTCCGCTGGTAGCAAAACAAATATCGGAACAGCATTTGTGGTAGCAGATTGGCTTGCGGTTTGAAATCTATGCAGCGGTGCAACCAGGAAAATTCGAGTTTAGGCAAGTATTGTCACGTTAGTTGTAGCCTGGAACCATGACACCGGCTGATCGCAGGCGAAACCCCCTTTTAAAACCGCTAATCGCCGCTGCTACATTTTGCCTTCCTCGCAAATCGGGCACCATTGATGCTCGCATTCATCCTTCACTTCGAGAGTTCAAAAAAAATAAAAAATCTTCCAGCGATGACGGGGATAAGCCGCCACGTTTTTTGGCATTTCGAGAATTCTAATCCGCTTCGGAAGACGCTCTTCGCATTTCCATCTTCTCCATCTCAATTTTTCTAAATCCTCCTTTTCTAAATTTTTCCAAGTCCTGCCTAAAAAATCTGAAACTCTTGCTTTTTAAACTGCCTCTTGGAGAAGGCATCTCGCCAAAAAATCCTTCTGATCTCGTCAAAATCATGCAACCTTCGATCTTAATTGGTTCCAGGACGAAAATTAATCACACACCCATCAATTTTTTAACCAATCCCGGCTATTTTCAGTGCTTCGCCTAAAACTTTCTTACCACGTGGTATAAAGCGCTTTCCGACCTTTCTCGCGACAAAGGGATTAGTATGTTGACAGCTATTGAACTGGGACCCCGAAGCGAAATCGCACACAGGTTAAAGGTGAAAGAAATAGAAATCTTCCCCCGGCAGCCACAACATCGTAATTTTAGAAAAGGGATTTCAGAACCGCAATTATGGGTGGAAAAAACCAATAATTCTGTCGAACGGCTCCTTCCATATGTGGGGAATTTTAAACTTAAGCCAGCAAAGGTCAAAGGTTTCTAAACTTAATGCTTGCAGTCTGCAAAAATGTATGGAAATTACCGAAAATTGCAAGTTGGACACCTAGAATCTAGCAGCCAGCTGTCTCAAAAGGGAAGAAGGAACATTTCTCCTGCTTAAGTTTATCAGTTGTTTATAAGAAAGTAAAGAATTTATCGCTATTTGTCTGAAAACTGGGCAGATGGAGAGAATATGGGAGGTCCCTTTCCTGGAAAGGTACAATGCACTGCCATGAAATCTCTAACTGAAACTTCTACTTATATAAGATTTAAATATTTTCCTAAATAATAAATTCTTAATTATTTATTTATTTGAATAATAAAAGAATAAGATAATCGATTTTTGAGGAATAAAATAAAAAAAAATAATAAGAAGAATCAATTAATTTATATAACATCATGGCTGCGTATCAGACTTTTTATCATTTTCATGGCTGCGTATCAGACTTTTTATCAATTTTGTAATTTATTCAAAACAAAATATCTTCCACACGTCCACCAGTCTTTAGAATTTCACATATAAAATATTTTAATTAAGCTGCTGATAATTCCATCAGTCTTTAGAATTTTATATATATAATATTTTAATTAAGCTGCTGATAATTCCATCAGTCTTTGGAATTTTACATATATAATATTTTAATTAAGCTGCTGATAATTCAATTTAATTTACAACTAAAATATTTTAATAAAACTTTTCACGATTTAACTAAACTTTGCAACAAATACTAAAATATTTTAATTTATTTTTTAGTGATTTAACTAAACTTTACAACACCTGTCTATGAATATAATAGCATCAAAACTTTAAATCACGAGGCTATTTAAATTAAGAGATATTAGTTTTTTTGTAAAAATATTCATTTCTTGATGATATCTAAATCACTCACTTGTTCTCTAATTTACCCACGTAGCACTTTCTCTAAAAATGATTCCACAAGCCACATTTACATCGTTGCAACATAAGTTGTCTATACGGCCCAAATATTTAATAGAATTGAGGTTGCAATAAGGCTCAATCTAGACCGACGGCCCAACTTTGGCATCTCTCCCTTATTTGCAAGAAATTCAGGAATGATGAAAGAATATTCGCGATACAAAATAATAATAAACTATATATAATTTCCTAGATTATATGTACATAAATTTAAAAAGTAGATAGTTATTTGTTAATGCTGTATCCACACAGTATTTCAAAATAATTAAGTATAAATGTTGTAATTACACATACCTTTTATTACATGTACGTGGGATGATGCATCTAAATATGACAGCAACTGAATTAGAACCAAATAAAATGTGGGCTGATATGATTGAACAGAATTTTCCTTTTGAATAAAATGAGATGACGAATTTTAAATTTGAAGGAATTTAAGTGATCTTAACGTTTTCATATTGGGAAAAGAACTACGGGTTTTTTAGAATTAACCAGAATTTGATATTAAAATAATTTACTTCATCCTGTTTTACTTATTTTGACCAGATTGCTCACTATTTTGCTAAAAAATTAAGTTTCATGCAATTTGTTTGCCTATTTTTAGTGTAATGGAGCATTTAATGTTTATCGAGTATTGGCTTGTGGGTTAAATAATCGGCCTCAAAAGAAATTTTTCAATTAAAAATTTCCTCCCTCATTTCCTAATTTCAAAGCAATACAAATATAGCTATTGAATAGTTCTTAATTATGAATAGAGAAATATTGTGTCTGAAGAAAAATCAAGAAAAAAAAATGCTTTTAATTGAAACTTAGAGAGTTCTCTAGTATAATATTTGTGATTTTGCAAACATATCCTTAATTATTTCTTAAAATTAAAAGGTAATATATTTTCAAACAATTGAAAGCCATGCATATTTTCAAGATTTCTGCGACTATCTGTTGGAATTGAAAAGAAAATGTTGAAAACATACCCTATGTAGGACCGTACCGAGGGGGTGGCGAGATTGGCCCCCGCCAATGGCGCAAGCAGAACGGGAGCGGAAAAAGGACCATTTAAAAAACTTAGCTTAAGAGTTAGATTGGTACGATGTGCTGTGCAAGTGAAAAATAATTAGAAAATAAGTCTTCAGTGGCTCACTAAACATTGCGGGAGTGGCTAGTTGTTTTTTCCAGTGGTCAAGTTGCCAGCTTGTCTGGTTGCGACCCTCTTACACACAGAGAGAGAAAGGGCCTGCGCCTTTTCTTGGAACAAGAAAAAAACAAAATAGTTAGTAGCTTTATACTACAAACTGATGCGGCAATGATCACTTTGAGTTTCTTGCTGCCGCAGGAAAAAAAGTTCCCTCCAGCAAGGTGAAAAGAGTCCTTCTTTGACCATGGGTGAGGTTCTTGCTAGAGATGGCAAAAAACATGTTTTTTCTCCTTTTTTGCATCTCATTTTACAGTCTTAAAATTGACGGTCAAGGGAACTTGCCTGCCTTAAGAATCTTCTTCGAACCTCTAAGAAGCTGATAAGAGGGAAGGGAGGGCAAAAAATTCTCCTAATTTGTATTAATCAAAGGTAATGGGGAATCGCGCTTCTTCTTAGAGTTTTATGTTTCAGGGTGGGGAGGTCTTATTTTATCTTGTTTACTATATTGTAGGAAGGATAAAGGGGCATCGTCATTATTGGACGAGTGGTCCTTTGGTGTTTCTTCAGTAGCAAATAATACGAAGGAAATGTTGCATTTCTGTTTTTGTTTCATCAGAGAGTGGCCGCATAAAGAAACACTTGGGCATTTTCATTCTTTTCTAAGGAGATAAATTAATTTTAAAGAGGTGAGCTCAAATTATTTCTGTACTTTTAAATTACATTTGTTGTATTAAATACTAGTCGCCTTCTACTGCCAGATGATTCGCCCATTTTATTAATTATACATTATTTATGCCAACCAGTTTTAAAACTTATTTAATTTTTTGCAAGATAATTTGAACTAAATTTTCAGTCAATATGTTTTGCATATAATAAAATTAATGACTTTGATTTTTACACTCAATTGTTAAAAAAGTCTTAGGCAGAATGGCTCTTTAATATCATTAAATTCGATGAAAATTAATTTTTATTTCGATCATGCATAATTCAGATTTAAATTACATTTATTACTCGTTATTTGTCTGACTATAACTTGAATGTTTTACTTAATTATTACAAATAAATAGATGGTATGGTTTCCATTGAAGGTTATCTGCCCTAAGGAAAAAAAAATTTAGATCATAGCTAAAAAGTAAATCTATCCAAATAATATAGTAAATCTATTAAAAAAGTAAATTTATTTCAAGTAGCAAAGAATTAACAAAAAATTAAGACTAAAAAAATCTGAAAAAGCAACGAGAATGGCAGCATTTCATTACAACAAAAGAAGGTTTTTATATTGTCTATTTTGTTAATTTATTTGTCTTTTTAAAAAATCGACATTTTTGCTTGATATTGATGAAATTTGGCGCATATACTCTTCAAAACAAGAGTAGAATCACTATAAACTTTTTAAAGCACAAAAGATAATTAAAATTACAGTTAATGAAAAGTAGGCAAGATTTTGCAATTTTTTCGCCGTATTTTTTTTTAAAAAATCAATTGAAATAAGGACTTTTTAAGTCATTTTAAAATTCAAAAAATATCTTTTTACGTCATTTTAAAATTAAAAGAAAACTTTTTAACGATACCAATTTAATAACATTACAATTTTTTTCTTTGATTTAAAAAAGTTAAAAAATGTATGATTTGCAACAATACCTTTCAATTTTAAAATGACAAACTAACTTTCTTTATTAAATCACATTATCACTAATTTCCTTATTTTTATATAATCGCATATTTAATCACATGATCCTAGCATGGCGAAGTTCACGGATGAGAAGCTGCCGGATAAGTAATCAGGTTCTCACTTCCTTGTTGGATACAGTAATGGTGGTGTGGTTCTTAGGGCCCACTTCCTATGACGGGTCGTACCCCGGTAAAATGGGGGGGGGTCGTCGCTTGAGCCGCTCGTAATGGAGGCTATTATGCGGGGACCACAGTGCCCGACGAAGTAGTGGCGGCCGGTCATTCAATGTAAACCCGGGTGCCAAGGGAAGGTGGGGTGAAGGCTTTTTGTGATATTTAATCACATGATCCTTAACCATTGTTAACATTATGGCGAACAAAATTTGCTGTCTTTGATACATTAAACTACTCTAGCTCCAAAGTAGATTTTCACTTACCCGTAGTTTTTTCTTATACACCTTTTGAAATATATTTTTCAACCCAAGCTCATTAAATAAAGTGACTTTTATTCCATTTGGTAAATTTTATAGAATGAAATATTTTCTTTTTTGCCACTAATGATATTTTCTCTCTTCAATTATAGTGAGATAATTGACATGCATTTTGTTTTTCTTTCGCTATCGAATTACAAATTCTTAGTTTCATTTTAATTTCGAAATGATTGCAATTCAGGTTTCTTTTTCTTGACATCTTGACTAAGAAAAAAAATTAAAGTGAACTTTTATTATTTTCACAAAATTTATAATTTGGAAAGTTCTGGTAGTTATCTTTTTTCCATAAATGATATTTTTAACTTTTTTCTTGAAACTGTTTTCGGAAATTTAGTTTCTTACTCAGGATGATTTCTGTTAGTTCTTCAAATCATCATATTATTCTTTCATTCAATATATAATAAGACGTTTAAATATTTTACAACTTTCCCACCTATTATTTTTTTTTGCTGTTCATCTTGGTCTCGCGCATCATAGAAAATATGTGCAATTTGTAATTTATTTGATGATACATTTATTTTGTTGTGTACAGTATTTTACATGAATATAGTTCATTAAAGTATTTTTTAAGAATAAGTAATTTTTATTAAACCTATTTAATAAATCAAAATAGGCTAGATTTGTGTATAAAAATATTTGCAGGAATGTAGTTTTTCCGGGCAGGGGTTTTATAGAAGGGATGAAACATTAATGAAAATGTGTCACGCAAGGGGGGGGGGCGCAGCTTTGCCAGTTCCGCCAAGGGAGCAAGATCACCTCGGTATGGCCCTGACCCCATGTCTAAATTAAGGCCTGAGTGAAGTTCACTTTTATTTTGTAATAATTGCATTATTTTTTTTGTTTTTGTTCATTAACTGTAAATGATTCAGAGTTTTAATTAACTTCTTATTGATTTTTAAATAATTAATTCTAACTGAAAATTCATGATCTTGTGGAAGTAAATGGTATTTTGCAATTTGGATGCTGATAGATGGCAGTTTGTTTAATTGATAAAGTACGCTAATAGTGCTTTGTAACTTTGATTCATTAAAATAAAACAGAGAGAATCGACAAATCTGTAGCACTTGATATATATTTAAAAAGAGCTCTTCAAAAGCATGTTGGGCACCAATAATTTTGAAAATGTAATATCAGCGATATTGTTTCGTTTAACATTTGAAGTAGTAATTTCTGCAATAATTAAACTTGGCTTTTATCTACTTTAACAAATGATAAACATTTTCTCACAATTTGTTTCTTAATATGTATGAGGCACATACTTAAAGACAACTTTACTGCTAAAGTGAAATAAAAGTACTTATTTTGAGAATAAGTGAAACAACGAAATAGTACTGATAAATGTTTGAGCTTGATTTTAAAATGTGTCCTGTGTATTCTTTATCCTTCTTTTAAATAAATGAAGCAATAAATAAAGATAGAATTTGTAATAGACTGAAATTTGCCGTTCGGTTTATTAGATTGCATCATTTTTTCGTACATCAAAATTATCATTTTTAAACTTTTGCAGAGTAAATTTATAAACGAGTTCCTTTTTCAAACAATTTTGTTGAGAAGCAATTTTTTTTCATCTTATTCATGTATTTTCAATTTATTTAACATTATGATTAACTTATATCGATTATTTATGTTTTAATTTAAATTATATCGGTATTAGTCACTTGTTTGAGAATAACAGTTATTAAGGTCCTTTGCATTTTCACACGGAAGCATCGTTGAAGCAGGAGGCACTGACATTGATTGATTGTTATATGCCAAAGGTTTTTATTGTGCCAAAGCCACGCCAAATCCTATAGACAGCGATACAGTTTATAATACTGCAATCTTTCCAACGCTTTTGTGAAACTCTCTGTTCTGCGTGGGGTTTCTTTTATGTGAGTGATGGAGACAAATAAAGACCAATGGTTTTTATCCCAATTATTTATTGACATTGTTACGGGATACGGACAACGAACACACACAAATGATGAAATATGTACATGATGACACGAAATATAAACTGCTCACCAGCTCAGTTACATTTCGAGCTGTGAGTTTAATATCAAAACATTATTGACACTTCATGTAAAACATCCACCGGCTAAAACTCTAGTCCGCCACTCGCTAAGCCTATCTGCTCCGCGTCAAGCAACTTCCTCCGTTCCTCTCTACTGTCAACACTCGACGGCTGCCAACGTTTCGTTCCTCCGCAGCGCCCTCACATGCCGCCGCCAAGAGAAAACGGATTTGCAATGAGTTTTTCTCTGACAATATTTACATATATAATAATCAAAAAAAATGTTAAGCTGCACGATGACCACAAATTTTAACAAGATTGTTATCATTTAGTTTGCCGACGAGTTAAAGCATCAGCATCCTGATTTAAGATTCCAGGGCGATGAATGATCTTATAACTCCATCGTTGTAAGACTAATGCCCATCTAGTTAATTTACGGCTTTTTGGAGTCTTTTCGATTAAGTATTTGAGAGGATTATGATCTGTTACGATTTCTACCGTAGTCCCATACAACCATTTATCAAACTTTTTAAATCCGAATAATATGGCATACGCTTCCTTTTCAATAGTTGCCCAGTTTCTCTGAGTTTTATTGAATTTTTGACTCTCAAACGCGATTGGTCTATAATTGCCTTTTTCATCTTTCTGAGTTAGACAACACCCAACAGCATAGTCTGATGCATCTGCATGAATTTCAAAGGGTTTGCCAAAATCAGGGGCATTTAAAGCCGTAGCCTCACACAGAGCTTTATTCAACCCGCAAAATGATTCCTCCTCGCGTTTTCCCCATTTTACATCTCCTGATTTTTTCCCTTGGTTAGTTCAGTTAAAGGGGTTGCAAATTCTGCATAGTTAGGAGTATACGATCGATAAAATTCCATTAAGCCTAGGACCGATCTTACATCCTTTTTCATCTTTGGCCTTTCTAGCCGTTTTATTGCCGCAATTTTTTCCTCGTCTGGGGCATGCTTACCACCACCTATTTTATGACCTAAAAATTGTAATTCTTTGGCTGCAAAAGTTAATTTTACTTTTTTAAGTCTTAATTTTACTGAAAATCCCGCATTTTCCAATTCTTACAGTACATTCCTCAAATGGATTAAATGTTCATCCCATGTTTTAGAATGTAGTATAATATCATCGATGTAAGCCTGAGCATAACTAGAATGACTTCGAAGAACATTATTCATTATTTTCTGAAATGTACTCGAGGCTCCTGATAAACCAAATGGCATAACCTTCCACTGATATACCCCGTTATGCGTAGAAAAAGCTGTTAAAACTCTGTTTTCATCATGCATTTTAATTTGATAATATCCCTTTAACAAATCTAGACATGACAACCATTGAGCCATCCTCGCAGTAAAAATCAATTCCTGTGTGTCTTTCATGGGATAATTAGGAACCTTTGTCACTGCGTTAAGGGCTCTGTAGTCTATACACATTCGAATGGATGCGTCCTTTTTTGCCACACATACTATAGGATATGTGACATCTGCATTTGAAGGTTCAATCAAGTCTAGGTCCAATAGTCCTTTCACTTGTCTGTCCACTTCTCTCCTGTAAGACATTGGGACACTGTAAGAATGTGGCTTCTGTCTTGTAACATTGGGCAAAAGTTCAATTGCATGTTCTCCAATTGCGACTGGTTGCACTTGTCTACTGAATAGAGGTTCGAACTCTTTAAGCATAGTCTCTAATTCATTTCGCTGTGTAGCTGATAGGTCAGAGGAGGTTATCGACTTTATTTCCTGACAAAAGGAGTCTTCTATGAGCGGAGTGCTTTCAACGTCACCAAATTCCTCCTCCCATTCGAAAATTACATTTACCGATCCAGAACTGGCGACAAATTCCCTCATTTTGTTTTGATGCACATGCCTTACGCTGCCATCAGGCATTTTCACTACAAAGGAATGTTCGTTCCTCCGTGCTTCGATGGTACATGGTCCTTGCCATCTGGCTAAGAGCTTGTTTTTCGAGTCAGGTATCAGCACTATAACCTTATCTCCTGGATTAAAGATTTTCTTCGTAGATCTCAAATTGTAGTGATGAGCCATTTTCTCTTGTTGAATTGTTGAAATTAACTTAGCCTTTTCAGCAGCATCTTCTAACTGTTTCTTTAATTTCTCCATGTAAAGAGTCACAGGAGTTGTGTCTAATTGTAGACCTTCTTGTCCTGTCATCTATGTGTTTTTTAGAATGGATAGGAGTCCTTCAGGCTTTCGTCCATATAAAAGTTGAAAAGGTGCTACACCTGTCGTGCTGTTGGGTACTTCTCGATAAGCCCACAAAACAAACGGTATCTTGGTATGCCATGAACGTGGCTCTTCCAAGATGACATGATGTAACATTTTCTTTAATGTCTGATTAAATCTCTCAACTAACCCATTCGACTCGGGGTGCAATGGCGTTGAGAATCTAGGGTTGGATCCCATTCTCTTTTCGAACTCTTGGGTCAAACTAGCGTTGAAGTTAGTCCCATTATCAGACGCTATTACATTGGGTACCCCCGTGCGCATGAAGATTGTTAGCAAAGCCTCGCACGTAGCTTTGGCAGTTAAACTCGTCAGTGGTAGTGCCTCAGCCCATCTCGTGTGCTGGTCAACCAGACATAGTATGTATCTGTGAATTTTTGCACTAGGAGGATCTATAGGTCCAATGATGTCAATGTTCACAACCTGGAAAGGTAATTCTGGACTTACCACAGGAGTAATTGGAACTCTGTTCTTACAATTTATTCGTCTTCTCAACTGACAGTCCTTGCACTGTTGACAAAAGGCTTTGATATCCCTAGACATTCCAACCCAATAAAAGGAATATCTTATTCTTTCTATAGTTTTTCTTGCGCCCATGTGGCCTCCAAATACTGAACAGTGAGCCAACTTTAAAACTTCAGGTCTATACTTCTTAGGTAAAACCAGTTGAGCAACGCACTCTCCCAGCACCTTTTCTTTGTGAAACAGGAAATTATTTAGAAAATAAAATCCTCCTGATTTCTTTTCTGCGCATTTTCTCGCGTCTTCTACATCTGAACAGTATACTTGGTCTTTAAGAAACTTGTCCGATTTTGATAATTCTTCAGTTCCGTTTTCTGAATTTCCTATGGACAATGCCTTCACTTCTTTACAATTCTGTTCGGCGTTGTCATTATCCACTTCCAGAACAAATTCCTTATCTTTAGCCTTTGTAGGGCCAGTGTTTCCTTCAGAATCTTGAAGGAAAAGTTTTCTGGAACACCCTTCAACTTGTCTCTTATTTCTGGAGGTAACAATACGTCATCCACTAGACTAGGAGCAATTGCACACAGCACTTCTTGGTGAATCATATTTCCATCCTTTCCGGCAATGATGCCCATTGGTACATTCATGAGAGGACATTTCTCTGGTGGTCCGAAAATTCCCTTTGTATAAATCGAGGCCTTGTCTTCAATGGGGAGGTCCATCAACAAGTCTCTTCTTATCACAGTGATTTCGGTTCCAGAGTCAATCAGGGCTGTTGCCTGCTTTCCGTTCACACTCACATGTATCCTCTCTAAGTTGCACAGACCTTGATCAACGGATGATCGTCCATGAGACATCACCTCAGCCACCACTGCTGTTTCTTTAGTGACGGGCTCCTGGTCTACAACTGTTCTAAGAACATTCGCCTTTCTTCTGCTATCTTGATCTGAATTCGTCTTCACAAGTTTCGGACAAAACTTTCTTACGTGCCCCTCTCCTCCACAGGAGTAACAGGTAAATTTTGGGCGGTTATTTCGGTCGTACTGGCTCCGTGGGAACCCTTTTTCTTGCTTCATTGGCTTTTGGTTCACATTATGGTTTCCGTTGTCACGGCTATAAGTGTTGCTTCTAACATTCCCTTGTTGTTGAACCTTGGGATTTAGATTCGCTGGTTTCCGATTAGTTTTTCGGACACACTCGTACACATCTAGCTTGTCTGCTAGGTCTTGTGGTTTGGCTATCGTTCCTCACACATCGACAAAATGATCACGGACTTCTTGTGGGACTCTCTTCTTTACTTGGTCCATAATAAATAAATTTTTCAATCCATCAAAATCTGTTATGTTCAAGTCATTAATCCAACCTTGAAAGTAATTTGTGACTTCATAGACGAAATCTTTCCAACTCTTCTCTGGAGTTTTTTGGTGCTGAACGAATTTCTGGCGAAAGCCCTCAGCATTCAACTTGAACTTCTTCATTAAGATCCCCTTTATATACTCAAAATTTAAAAAATTCTTCTTCTGGGACTCTTGCGATCAATTTCACTATCTCCGTAGGCATGAGAGGAATCAGATATGATACCCAGTCTGAGGGATCAATTTTCAGTCTTTTGGCTTGACGTTCGAACAGGGACATACACAAGACAATGTCATCTTCCTTTGCATCAAACTTTGGCATCGCTTTAGACATTTCGATTCGTGAGTTGTAATGAACTTGTCGTTCATCAACTAAATTCCCGTTAGGTGTAGCCATTCCTGCTTCAATCCTCATCTTCTCCAATTGAAATTTCTTCTCTTCATTTTCAGCCTCCTCCTTTCTTGACGAAATTATGGTATCTAACATCCCCTTCACGAATTCTTCTTCATAAGATTGACTGCCCGTTATTAATACTTTTAGCCCCATTATATTCATATCAGGACTAGGTTCCTCTCCCATTTCGGTTGCCAATGCGATCAGATCGCACTTTTTCCCCTTCGCCAAAAATGTCATTATGGAATTTTAATTTCACCCCCACGAATATAAATTTATGTAAAAATGAATAAATTCCCCAATTTTTTTCCTTACGAACACACGGAAAATTTCTGTTACTGCGGCGATACTCTTTACAATATTGGGAACTGCACAATAAAATATTAAAATATTGTTGACAAAATTATTTAACTCCACTTATTTTAAATACAAATATGAAAAATATTTCTTTGAAAGCACACAATCGAAATATAATGTTAAAAGAAAGAGTTAAAAATGTAATCACAATACTCTTATTTCTTTCCGTTCATATATAACAAAAATAAAATGTAACACTGTAAATATCTGTTAGCAGTGAAAAAGAAAAGAATAAAAATGTGCGAGCAATAAAAACATTATTAATATCTACACAAAAGAAATATTCTTACAACTGGAAATAGCCCTCATAAATAACTCAGAAGAAATCCGAAGTATAAAAAAAAATCATACGAAAACAGAGCGCATTAATATTTTCCTCTTTCGTTTTCAAAATAGAGTAACAATTCTTTTAAAGATAAATGCAATAATGATACCAATAAATTCAGCAAAATTACTCAGAACATTCAAATGAAATTTCTATTCATATAAGCAAGTTACCAGCAGCAATACAAATAATATCAGTTAAATTTCAATGTTATACAAATACATAATTATTTCTTAAATGATTTAATTTCCGCTGACCAAAACTTTGCAATTGTGCTAAACAAAAGTTTACCGCACAATAAGTGTAATAGCCTACCTGAAATTAAAGTTATTTTATACCAACAGTACACTAAATAACCTTGTCAATTTGAATACTGTATCAATTAACAATTAAATTTAGTAAGAATTAAAGCAACCAGACTAATTTATGCTGTACAAGGTACACCGTAAAATTAAATCTTTGCTAAAACCAAAGTTATCGTTATACTATACATAACAATACATTACACAAATATAATTCAAACCGATACTATATTATGAATAAAGCAGCCAGAGAATCCATTATGCAATACAATATCCTGTATACCGCACAATCAAAATTCTTTGCTTAATCAATATCACTATTATACAATGATGAGCATTTCATATTCACCATGCACAAATGTTACTACGTAATATTTTAACTCAGCAATTTTAAATACAATTTTCAAAGAAGGGTACTGTCAGGCAAAATGAACTTACCCCCAGCTAGTCTGAAAATTAGAATAATGTAAAAGGACTGATTTTGAGTTTTCAAGGTAAAGTGGATCGAATTATCCACACCAACTGCCTGTACCGTCTTAGAAATAAAAAAATGTACTTTAAAATTTCTCAAGACATTTATTTACAAACACAAGACATTAACATTTAACATAAAAACCAATTTAGATGAATAAAATATTTCATGGGTTATAAAAACTAAATCAACCAAATATCAATTAAATATCATTCAAAAATCAGCTCTGTTACATTTAATTAGCATCTTACTGACATGAAATTTAAATCCAGCTTCCAGCCTAATTTAGGCAGTTTTTCACCATTGTTCTCCCTCCGATCGGGACGATTCCTTTTGTGACCCCTGGTCACTTGTACAGGATTACACTGAAGAATGCTGAAGAGTATCCACCAGATACTTTCTCAAACACCAGATGTGTTGTCCAAACGGGTTTACACCGATAAGTATCCCCCGGATACTTTCCCGAAAACAGAAGTCGTCGTGCCAACCGACCACCAGTCGTTTGCACCAAATTTCCAACACATAGTAGTCTTTTGTCTCCACTCACATTCCACTACACTGCCACCAATGTGAAACTCTCCGTTCTGCGTGGGGTTTCTTTTATGTGAGTGATGGAGACAAATAAAGACCAATGGTTTTTATCCCAATTATTTATTGACTTTGTTACGGGATACGGACAACGAACACACACAAATGATGAAATATGTACATGATGACACGAAATATAAACTGCTCACCAGCTCAGTTACATTTCGAGCTGTGAGTTTAATATCAAAACACTATTGACACTTCATGTAAAACATCCACCGGCTAAAACTCTAGTCCGCCACTCGCTAAGCCCATCTGCTCCGCGTCAAGCAACTTCCTCCGTTCCTCTTTACTGTCAACACTCGACGGCTGCTAACGCTTCGTTCCTCCGCAGCGCCCTCACAGCTTTCCTTGTGCGCAAAGGACACTACTTAATGAACTTAGCGCTAAAGAGGCTGTGCGAAAGTTCCACAATACCGAATGGTGGACTGAGCCCGGTACAGTATGAAAATCCAATAACTACTCTGCAACTAATTATTTATTTTTTTTTGGTAAATAGGCCTCCCTACTAAGGTGGATCGAAAAGTATAGGGATTTTTTTTTGGAGGTGGGAAAGGATTACTTCTGGCGTGGAGTGGAAAAGTTGCGTCTTAATATATTAGTTTATATAATTTTTTAATGAAATCCATTTATAGCTTCCTGTGCCCCAAGCGCCCCAAAATAGTTAAAAATGACATTTTTTGGAAGTTTATATAAAAAAAATATTTTCGAAATTCCCTTTAGCGCCGGGTAAGAAAGTTTTGTTTTGGGTATATTAGTTTACGTTTTTTTTTTATTATTATTCAAATTCATTCATATCTCCTGGTGGCACAAGCGCCCCAAAAAATAGTTAAAAATTGACATTTTTACGATTTTGATTCATTCGAACAACAAGGAAGGGAGAAATAAAAGAAAGCTTTTGCCAAAGTTTCCCCTGTAGCGATGTGTTTTTGTTTAGGAAAAGTCGAGATTGTGGAAAAGTTTATCTTTGCCTTCAAAATAAACTAAAATTTTGTTATATTGTAAAATATAGAAAAAGAAAAGGTAGTTGCGGGTCCCTGAATAATATTATATAAACAAAAATAATTTTATTCATTTAATAAAAAAATAAATAATTTTTCATTTTCTCCTATACGTTTTCCCCTGTAAAATCGTTTCCTTAACGCACTTTTTTTTATTTTTTTATTCAAAATTGCATAAAAAACTTTTTTTTGCAAATATTTAAGTGTCTTGGGGCACCGGAAGAAAAAATTGAAGAAAGGTAGAAAAAATTGTGCATGTATGCTAGCACACTTAAAAGACAACTTTTACACCCTAAGCCGATTATTCTATCCACACTTTGAATTTTCGATCCGCCCTACTCCATACATTAATTCTTTCATACAGTCCCATAAAAAGCAGTTATAATTCTGATGTTTTAAATAGTCTAGTTTTAAGTGAACCTGATGTGACGATCTTCTACTCCGACTTTTTTGGAAACTAAGGATTATATTGGTATAGTTCTTCGGAGACTTTTCATCCTCTGAGAGTGAAGAATCGTAGTATGTTGAGTTTATGTGCTCATTGCGAGACACTTGGATACTGTCTCATAAACTCTATCTACCATTGACAGATATTTTGCAAAAATTTTTCTATCTGATTTTTTAAACTCAATAATCTGCTTTGTGTCCATCTGTAAAAGAGTTACTAACCGAGAGAAAAAAATACTGAAGAAAGCTTCATTATTACAATAGAGTTATGTTTGTGCGCACCGTCCTTCAATTCACCAGTTAACAATATTCAACTGGTTTTAAAACATATTTTTCTTTGATGTCGAAAAGAATAATGTATTATGAATCAAACAGAATGAATATCTTTTCTTAGATATATAAATACGAATTAAGGGTAGTTTTAATTGTGAAAGAGTTAAAAATACAAAAATAATAATAAACAACGATAAGGAGTAAGAATCCGGTGGATGACGTCATCAGAGGCCATTCATTCATGCAGATTCAAAACCGGAATAGGTTTTCTGTAGAGAAAAAAGACTTTAAGGTCTGAATTTAATATGAATTTTCCTCTAAGGCCTGAACCTACCCGGAATATATTGGAAAGAGAAACATTTATCCACAAAGAGAGAAATTAAAAACAATCTTTTAAACGAAGTCTGAAAAGAAGGGCTTAAAATCTTACCTCTTACTAAAGCTGTGGAGTGGAAGAAAAGAAAGAACGCCGTTACAAAAGTCAACTTAGTAAAATAGGTGTGCGCACCTATCTCCATCTAGTGAGGGCCACACTAAGTAAAAACTTGATAATTTTTTTTATAGATTTTGCATAATTTTTTTTGGGTTTTTTTTAGTATTTTTAAATTTAAATTGTTTTCATGCAGTTTTATAATTTTTATTCTCATTTTTTTTATTTTATTATTTTTATAAATTCAGAGAATTTTCCCATTCTGCCTTTAAAAAATGTTAGAAGATGTGGTATGAGTATCAAAGCCACTTCCAGTGCACTGGAGAAATGGAGAAGTAAAAAAATTAATTAAATAAAACATGAGAGATTAAAAATACTTTAATTCTTAATTTTAAAGTAATGTACTGTGTAGCCGTTTAACTTTTAATTAATATTTAAATTATCAATGGCCTTGATACTAGCAGAATGGTTGTTGCAGATATTTTTGATTCTTCTGATTTCAGAGTGGATGGTATTTTTTTATGACTTTTAATCTGAGATTGGTATGATAATGACAAAGAGAAATAGCCCGAAAATTAAAGTCATTTCTCTTGTTATAGATACCAACCGAAATTCTTGAATCTAAAATTTTAATTACTAGATCTAAATAATTACAATTATTGTTATTATCATTGGTTTTATTCAGTTTAAGTTCTTCCGGATAGCAGTCAATTAAACAGTCAAAGTTAAATACAATCAGGTCAACAATATAACGATATGCAGAAATGAGGTTACTTTTTATGAATTCTCTCTCGAACGTATGAAGAAAAACATTCGCCATTGCACTGGAGAAACTAGTATCCATCGGAAGACCACATGATTGTCTGTAGTAGCCGATTCCATTGAAGAGATAATTTTCACAGATGTTAATATTGCAAATTTCCAGCCATTTATTTTTATCTAGAGTTAAGGTATAAGTCATATATATAAATGCATGCTTCAGCAAATTTTTCATGTGGGAGGCTGGTGAAAAGATTCTCAAAGTTAAAAGAGTTGATTCTATGAATTTTATTATCTTTAAGAAAGTTCAGAATTTCAATGCTACTACTAATTATAAAGTTTTCTTCTTTTTCAATTTTTTTGAGAATATTAAAGAAGAATCTTCGAAAATAAAAATTGTAACAGCCTGTGCCACATGTAACAAATCTGAATTTTAAAGGATTTTTGTGAAATTTAATAGTAGGGAAAAGGTAAGGATATGTTAAATTATTTGCCTTGATTTTAATTTGTTTGGCTAAGGCTAACATTCTTTTGTCTAGTTATTTTTTACTGCAATTAATAAGTTGATATGTGATGTTTGAATTGTACTCATTGACCATAATCTTTGAAGTGGAATTTACACATAATACAAAAATTATTTTGTGCTTTGTCCACGGTACTGATAATAAATTTATTTTTTAAGTTTTCAATCTCTTTTGTATCAAAGAAAATACCTCTATTGATCATTTTTCATTTTTTGATATTAATCAAATGCTTGGTTTCCATCAAAATGCGATGTTTCCATTCACCAAATACTTCATAAGGCCAATGATATTTTCTAGCAATTTTTGCAATAAATATGCCCAAGTCTCTGCCAATGGAACCAACTACTCTCTTTAGGCTCACCCTATTTCTGAATCTGAATTTAGACCCATCTTCCATGATTTCACGAAGAGATACATAATTTATTGTTTTAGATTACCTGTGATAACATGTCCCCTATCTTTATCAATAAAATTCTTGCTTTCCTCTTCATTACAATAGCAGTGTGAAATGTCAATTTTATTTAAATTTTTACAAAAGTAATTATAATTACAGATTTGTTTTTTGAGGGTCCTTTGGTATTATTGGATAAATGTATTTCTTTCTAATATCTTCCGTGGTAGGTTCATGCCTTAGAGGAAAATTGATTTTAAATTCAGACCTTAGAGTCTTATTCCTCTACGGAAAACCTATTCAGGTTTTGAATCTGCATGGATTAATGGCCTCTGATGATGTCATCCACCGTATTCTTACTCCTTATCGTTGTTTGTTATTATCTTTATATTTTTAACTCTTTCACAATTAAAACTTCCATTAATTCCTATTTATATCTTTGTACTTCGCAATTTTTTTCCTGGATAATGCAGCACTTGCGCACACCAATGAAATTGCTTCTATTATTTTTTTTTTTCTTCTTAGATAGTCAATACCTTTTTTAACATATTCATGGACGCGAATACTACAGTATCCATTTATTTTTCAATGCGCTAGAGAGCCCAGCGTCGATCCGTAAATATTTAATGGTGCATCAAAAACAGTCAAAAGAAGGGTCAGAAAAATCGTTAGATCTGAAACAAACAAAACATAAAACCCAAAACATAAAATATGCATTTTGAAAAGTGATTCTTAGTATTTTATTAGATTTCACATTAATTTCCAAATGTTAAATACTTTACCTACAACGAAAGATTTAATCATATCCCGAAACATTAATTTATAACAAAGATGTAGTCAAAGAGTGTATATTAAATAAAAAGTGCTTTTGGTTCAGTAACATTATATTAAAGATTACAAACAAATAATTCGGAGAGGAAATTATTTAGTAATAGTAAATAATATTAACAGTTTAGTAAAATCGTAATCATGAAGAACCGATTGGATGAGCGTCAGAATGATCTTCTATTTCCTTCTCCACCCGGTAGCAGAAATCGCGCAGCACGGCAGCGAGCGCTGCAGATTTATCTTGAAGCTTGCAGATTAATTTACCAACCTACAACTTACAAAGACTTAAAAAAAAGTACAGACGCATATTTGAGCTTTCTATTTTCTAGAACTCTTGACGAGTTCCCGTTTCATTGACAGGCATCTTAAATGGGTAAGATAATTTATAAGAATAGAATGACGGGCTTCAATGCTTATATTGTGGAAGCAGTTTACTTTATAATATCCAAAATGATGAAACTTTCACAGAAAATGATGTAATGCCAAGGTCTTTTAGAAATTTAAAAATGATGTTAAAAGACATATACAGTGAAACAAACACATCAACAATTCTCAATCCTATTTCCGTGAAAAAAAAAAGAATCGGAAGAAATGGAAAAGGCAGGAATATTAAATGCACTCAGCTGTGCAAATGCTGCCTACTTCATATATAAGAAAAAATTGTTGTATGAATCAATATATTTGTATCATGCATAACAGTGGGTGTGATATTGGAACAAAAATCATTCAAAAGAATTTCCTCGCTTGTATTTGCCATATGAACATTCTGGGTTACTGAAAGAAATCGCAACTTTTATTACAAGTGCTGATCTACCTGTGTGAATAGTTGCTGATAAGATAACGGGGTAAAATATCGTAGCAGGCATATTATAGGATTGAGAATTCCAATTTTTGATATTAACACAAACAATCTTTTTCATTCTATTTATCTGGAACATAATTTTGTAAATGATTTTTCTGGTAAAGGCCTATCATCTAGCATCCTTAAAATCCTTCTTAAATTTGGTTTAGATGCTCAATATGTGAGAGAGCACTTAGCTGGCATAGCTGTAAATGGGCAGTACATAAAGTTAGGTGTTGCCAATCATTTAAAAGGGGACATGATGCACCGCATTGAATTAATGAAGAAAAATGCTGAAATGCCAAATATTATTAACAAGGCACATAATCTCATACTTGAATGTATAAAGGAATTCACGCAGGGATTAAAATATGAAAAGCTTGCTAATAGTTCAATAGATTTTGAGGAAGTTTTGTATCAACCATAACTTTTAAAATCAATGAAGCTTACTGCTTATTCAATGGAAGCATTTAATACTTTCATACATGATTATAAATTTTTTGTATGTGCTTGTGAAAAAGATATGGAGCAATTTGCATTATGTGATAAATTGTTAAACAAATCCACTATATTCCATATACTTTTGTTGGCAGATTTATATGGCATTTTAGCTAAAATTTCTAAATGTGTTCAGTCAGTAGAAATTCTTCCTTGGGATTATGCAAGATCAATTAATAATTTTCACTCGCATTTAAAAATATTTATGAATTACATTGATGCAATGTCCGATCTAAAAACAGTTCATGATTTGTATCAATTCTTGAAGAAAATTCCAGATTCATTTTTCAATTACTCAAAAACAGCTACAGAGTTATTCAAATTTTGCACTTACCAAGGTGTGCCACTACCTAATGAACCTCTAAGATCGAAAGTATTAAGATCAACTGCTTCAGCTAATTATCATGGAAAGGAGAAAAATCAGCTGAGTTCAAATTTTAAAAGTGATTTAAAGGATTTTATCAAATTCATCACATACATTTTGGAAAAATTTGATCATTATACCAAGGGGAAAAATGAAGGCAGTGATAATGTGATACAAAAGGCTGAAGACTTTTTAAGTTTGATCATTTGATATATCCACGATCGGATGTTTCTGGAGAACATTTGGCATCTACTCTCACTTCTGAGACATTCTCAGAGTATATTAGCGACTTTCCTTTTAACCTTACAAATATTGATGAGGACACTTTGTTCTTTGAATATAAAGAGCTATGTTCTTGGCTGCAAGCATAAAATATCTGAAAACAGAGATATAAGTGTCACTTTGTGATTTACGAAAGATTTTTAATTTATCTATGGTACAGTTGAAATATAAATTGCCCCTTCTAAAATTTTCCCCTTTTGTATGTCAATCCCTGTGTCAGAGGCAATATGTGAGAGTTGGAGGATAGTAATAAGCAATGTGATGGTAAAAAGACCAAGAGGTAATGATGGCTCATTGGAAGACATTGGCACATCAGATATGTATGTATTTATTATGATTAATGGTCCTGAAAGTAGATTTAAGCATATACGCAAATTTTTGAAAGCTGCATTAGTTGAAAAATATGGGATGTCATACTTTCAACATTTTAAGCTTGTGTCTACAAATGTTGCTTTTAAACATGATGTTACTTCGAAAGTAGTTAGCAGAGTTATTAATGAGTCAGATAAATGCTTATCATGTTTTCACTAAGTTATATAATAAAAAATATTGAAAGATTAAACTGCGTTTAAGTCACTTTACTTTCAGGTATTACTTTTCTCTTAGCTTGCATTAACTGCAATTTCAATTTTAAACTGAAACTGTATAAATATTTATTTACTGTCTGCTTCTATTATTGGTATCTGACATATATTTTAAAATGCAAATTTTGCTCTAAAACGACAGTAACTTATTTTGATAGTAAGCTTGGCTCCGCATCCTTCAGAGTTGCAGATAAAATTTGGCTTCTGAAACTGGTGCTGCAGACTGATACAAAAAATTCTGCTACTGGGAACGTGATCTTAAATATAAACAACATTGAACATGTAACAAATATTCATATAAATAATTCATAATTGTTTGACACTTTCGATACGATGAGATAGAAACAATACTTCTTGGACTTGTTTTTTGGGTTAATTAACTTCTAATCACTTGTGGAAATAAAACAAATAAAGAGGAAGGAAATGAAACTCAATTTTAAAAAATATCTTTCTCCAAACTGCATATTGTGAATTTCGGCTATAATTCAGAACTTCAAGTATCGTTAAAAGAAATTACAGCTTATAAATTTATACGCATTAATAAATTTTTATTTGTTTGGAGTTTTAAATTTTCAAGATAGTTTTTTTTAGGAAGTTCACTTATTATATATGCTTATAATATTAATATATGTATCCTTATCACCAGAAAAGTAAAACTATTTGTTTTTTAAATCGTCAAATAGTAAATCGGAAAACAATGTATTTTAATACAATCCATACAAGGGTGATTAATAAAACACGTAAAAATCAACTATAGACTATATATAAAATTGCTGTATTTTTCATATATTAATATGCATATAATGCATACGCCGGAATATACCCAGTTTTAAATACATTCTGTTTCATATTTTCAATTCATACTTGAATAAACAGTGGCAATTCAAATACAAATTACGATTTTGAGTTAAACAAGCAAATTATCCGGAAATACAAAACTAGTGAGATTTTAAAAACAATGAATAATGAAAATATGTTTTGTGTATGAATATATATGAACCGAAACGATAGATTTCAAAATATATCAATAGTTTTGACACATGCTTAACAAATTTAAAGTACACGTAAATAACATGATTATTACTACCATGTACACGAAACACTATTCAATGTATTTTCTATGCTAGTAAAAAGGTTGAAACTCCTGTCCTTTAGAAAAAAAATGAAAATGAAAATTATATATAAAACTGTATACACGAGGAAAAATACCTTCTGAATGAGAATTTTTACCTCCTGAAAAATTTTGTCTGCTCTCTTTCGAAATTTAGATGAAGCGTTATAAATGTTTAAACAAAAGTTTTACATAAAATTTTTCTATATACAGTTTTACAAAAATAATTTCAATTCAGTAACAAAGCAATTTTATGCTCCAATTACCAATTAAATGTAAAAAATAAATATAATATTCTGCAAGAAATTTTCTACAAAGAGATACTTCTGAAATAAAATTTTATATTAAATGAGTTGCGAGTTGAAATGAGCAGTTTTTGATTGTAGTTTTCTGATACATATGTGCGGACATTAGTTTTTACGGCACACCTTCTGTTTCAAACAAGTTTCAATTCCACTTTACTCCCTTTCCTTTCTTTTGGCTGACTACCCCAACCTTGACATATATTTCTTTTTGACAAAACCATCTGTAAGAATTGTCAAACATCAAGATATCTGGAAAAAAAGCATTTTATCATTAATATCTCTAATTCTTATTATAATAAAAAAAATTCTTGTCATTAATTAGTATAATAATTAAGTGGAAATCATTCATTATTTTATCTATTGAGATCTTATTACATCCAATAAAATAACTAATAGATAAATTATGGGCAAATGCAAAGTTATATCTCAAATGTCCCAAGCATTTGCAACGATTTCAATTCAACAAAGAGACTGGTGTAGAGATAGCATGATACTTCAAAATTCGTAGTCGTTTCCGTACCATTTTTTTTAGAGAGAATGATTCCGGGTACAAATAGGATTGCCAAAATGATTTCATTTCTTTCCTATTTTTACAATGTGATTTACAACATTTCAAGCCAAAGAGAAACACTGAAATACCAGGTGATATGAAATGCAGTCCTTTAAAAAATCACTATGATATGTTATAAGGAAAAGAATTTAATTTCTGAAATGGACTTATAATCTGCTTATAATAAGACAGCAGAAATATTATTTTCATTAAAATTTAACCATTTTCAGCACGCAACTTAGCCAAAGGCCTTTCCATGGTCATCACTCAACAAAGATGTAAAAGTACTTTGAAACTGTAATCGGCACTCATTTTACATTCAGAATTTTACTGAGGAATTATTTAAACTTGTCGCAGATTCGTTCAAATGCATAAATCAAGTTTTCTTCCGCTTTCAAAGATATATTTTTTTAAAAATTTATTTTAACGCTAAAGAAATTGCGTAAATTTTTAGGCTTAAATAAACTGGTTTAGAAAACGATTGAAGAGTGAGATTAATTCCTAGAGTGAGGGGGAGGCTGAAATTAAAGGGCACGATAGGGCCTTTATCTCTAGAAACGGGCTTGTGTTTGGAAGTCTACTCTAGGCAAAAGCAAAGGCGCTTAACGTTATTTTAAAACGGTAAGACTGGATTTAAGACTTTGAGAAGCTTATTTTCTACTTACTTACTTTATGTAACGTAATAAATTTCTGTGCTTTGAATATCTCTAAACAATATTATTTAGTACAAGCAATCTAACTGAATATATTTGATTTTTCATAATATTTTACTCAATAGTTGGTAATTTTAGTAAATTATCACTTTTTTGTTTTAATTTAAACAAGCCATACATTTTGAATGAAGTCATCCCCGACCATTCAGGAATCCTTAAAATATTGTGGTTTAATTGTAATTCATATTAAAATGTTTCTTTGGGGGAATTATATACAGGGCGTTCATAAATTATTGGACCCATTTAAAAAATTAATAAAAAAAATAATGTTACAACTACGTTTTTTTAAAAATCAGAGCGCATTTTAAACAGGTCCTTTTCAGATAGGTAACACACGCGCCGTTATGATGGTGTAGGGGTTCATAAGTCATTGATCATCTCCATTTTTAAGAGCCATTATCTGCGAAACATTTAAAGCTAGAAGAAAAGTAAAAGCATGTATTTGCAGAAACTTTTTTTTATGCTCTTTAATTTATTACTCATATGTAGTGTGAAAACTGAATATGTTTCGAGATATTCAAGAAAAACTAAAAAAGGAAACCAGAAAATGCACACCGGCTTCTGCTGATAGGTAGCCATTCCATATGGAAATATCTCGCTGTAGAAAATTGAGAACACAGTATTGGCACACCACCTACTTGAAAAAAAAACCCTTTTTATTTGTTCTCTCATATTTTTAAAAATAGGAAGTTGAAACATTATTATTTTTTTCATTAATATTTGAAGTGGTTTGAATAATTTCTGAGCACCCTGTATTGTATAGGAGTTATCAAAATCTCATGAAATGCCAATTAAGTTGATAAACTTACAACTATTACTTCTCTGTTCTTTTTCTGTCAGAAAATATGCAAAACTAATAAGTTTGTAACTAAATTTTTTATATTTATTATCTACCGCTATAATTCCCTGGACCTACACTGCCTAGCCGACACTGCCACTCAATGTAGATCACTACTGGTGTTAGTTAGCTACGTGCAAAGAACATGTTAACCAGACACCAAAACAGTAGGCCTACATGTTGGTTTCTGAAGAATCCAGGTTTTCCCTGCAATCTAACTCAGGTTGTATATTCATATGGTCAGCCCTAGAAATTCGTTGCATTTTTTTTGCCACAAAATGTTTTCGAAATATAACTGTCAACTGTTTTTCTTTCAGCTTAGAGTCTGTTGGGAATGAGAACGTCGAAATTTTCTCTTATTCATTGTAATTGTTTCTCATCTCGAAATACAATATTCAAATTTTGCCAATGTATGCTAATAAATAAATAGAAGAATTTAATAAAATCCTGGTGAAATTGAATTTAAATAATTTTTAAGGAAATAATTCTTAACAACAGTCAACTCATTAACCTGCAAAAGCAAGGCAACTTGAGTGCGATGTTTGAAAACTGTCATTTCAGGCTTTCCTGGTGGCACAATATTGATGTTATGCTTTTCGGGGTCTTTTTTGGTACTGTTATAGGCTGACGTCCGATCAATCAATTTTATCCGTACCCTAAGGTCGGTCAGTAATGCCCTAGAGTGACGGAAATGAACAGTAGAGGGAAAACAAAATGAGAAATATTTTCAGCTTAACCTTTCCGTGTTCATTGGTTTCGCACAGAAATCACACACTGATCATTTTTCACAGCGCAATGGCGAAACGCAGCATATTGCCAGATATATAGGCCAACTTATATAAAAATTCCAGTTGAATACCGAATATTCACGAATATATCGGCATTCAAAATTGCTTTTGATCTCTAAGAGGAACAAAATGATGAGGGTTCTTGCACAAATTGATATTTTTTAAAATTGAATCTTCGAAAGTAATATTGAATTTTATGATGGTTGAATATCCTGAATACTCACGTATACATATAAATTAAATATATAAGGAAAATTGCATTACGATGATAACTTATTCCGAGGAAAAATAGCCAGTTACCGTTTATTGGTTTCACTCTGAAAAAACAAATTTCTTGAAAACAAAAATGCTAAGTTTGTTTCCTTTACGTATTTATGATCATCTATATGTCCAATACTTATTTTTGAAATAAATTTAGTAATTTTCGAAACGAAAGATGTAGTGATCTTGAAAGGGTTAAGGTATGCGACTATCCAAAATCCACGTTTCGGTGAAAATTCTTGAAAATTATTTTGTTTGTTCATTTTATTGATCATACTTTAATGATTTCAAAAATGCTTTATTTTTGTTTCTACGATAGCTAAAAGCAAAGTTATAATATAAATATTAAACCGGAAATGATTTTTTTTCATACAGGAAATGGAGATTTAAAGAGACTCAAAAATGCGAATTATTAGTTTCAACAACTATTTTTCATACTAGATTCTATAGTTCAGTAACAGATTCCGAGATTACCAATTTTGGACGATTTTACACCGGAAAGGGGTGTCCATCAAAGAGTCATATGAGCGCATTTCCGGAGATCTATGTTAGATCACGCTCAGTAAAATGCAAATATCACTATTTCATTCTTCACTTTCCCTCTATTTTGATGAAAATAACTCCGCCCGACGCATGCGCAAAAACGCGGAGTTTTTCCGAATCCGTTGCTAAACATTAGCTTGCTTTATTTATTTTTTTATTCTTTTATTGGTAGCTTTTAAAAAAATTTAAGTTTGAGTTAAGAACAGAGAGGATATATGTTCTTAAATGGCTGCCTTTCAGTTACTTCCATTGATACTGAGAAAATTTCAAGCTTAGAAGTAATGACGCAGTACTGAAAAGTAAACGTTACAAAAAACCCTATGCGAAATAACATTTCAAACCCAACCTAATCTCCATTTGTGTTAAAACTACAAAGAGTCATCTGAAAAGCTGTAAGTTAGGGTGTACCTGTGTGATAGGGCATTTAGAATATTTCAAGGTTTGGTTTAGTTTCGTTATATTAACGTCCCGCTTTGAAGCAACACAAGGGCTATTTTTGGAGGACCTCGTAATTTTCAACCACGGTCAGATGACGAGGACGATGCCTGAGCTGACACCCCCTCTCCAAACATCCATGCCACACCAACGGGAGATACGTATGATTCGGCGTGCAACAGGCCCCATACACGGCATATCTTCAGTGATTCTCCGGCCATAAAGCCGAGACCTTACCACTAAGCCACCGCGGCCTTGAGTTTTTGAAGGATCACCGGTGAAACGAGAATTGCAATAAAGTGAATACTATGGTTATGATGATTCTAAGGCCTTTATGCAAGTCAAACACTTTTTAAGAAATTAGCCACTGTCCCTATTGTGACAAGCAATTGAATGTGTGCTTTAGAGATAAACTGGATTCACTTTATAAAAGTTTTATCCTAGTCAGGAGCACCAGTAAGCATTATAAGTTGCCAGTTTATGGATTTGATTTGAGTAACTTGGAACATGGCATGACTTTGAGTGCTAGAAGGGATGGCTCAAATTTTCTTCGAAATTGCTAATCTGTTTGGATTTACTTACACAAAAGGTCTTCGAATCTTCAAATAATGGCAGCTAAGTCAAAAAAAGTCCTCGAACAAAAAGCAAAGCAGTAAGCTTGCATCGCTGATGAATGCAAGAGGAGTCAAATGAAAGCACGCATTGTGTGCAAAAACAGAAGAGATACAACGCAACGAACAACAGCGCAACGCAACTCAGAACCATCATAAAGTATATCCAAGGTCTCTACAAGATATATCTTACAAAGAATCGATTTTGATAGCAGCTGGTCAATAAGAGATCCTTTGATTTCTATGCAAAACCGAAAAAAAACCCGGCTTTTGTGGGCTAAAAAATACAGGTCTTGGCCATTTATTTATCCCTTTCAAGGGCACAAGCATATTATTTTATATCGTGAAAACAATGTTAATGACTGTATAAATCCATTAGGAAAAAAATAGAATTGGCTCTGCCATCTATTTTCTTTATTAGATACTGAAAACGCATTCTTTCTAATAAATCATCAATAGACTACCAACTGAATAAGAAAAATGCTGGTAAGAAGGTGGTTTTGAAGTGGAACCACCACCCTTCAAAAGGTTAATGAGTGAAAAAATGTTTTCAGTCCAGATTTATTTTCACAATGCTGATGGTAGGATTGATGTGGGAAGATCTGTTCACAGCTCCGAAAAACCACCATCTAAGCTGAAGGACTGAAGAGTTGTAATTTTGTTAGCATGATTCGTCCTCAAAGCTTTCATCAGCGAGTCAAAGCTCTAAAAACTTTCTAGAGTCCATGGCAAGAAAATTATCTGCTGCCGTCAAAGCCAGAGAGAGCTGAACAAGATTAGTACTGCGCAGCAGGTTGTTCCGAATATTTTGGTCCTTCAGTGTATGCTTCTATAAACCTAGTGTTGTAGATGTGTGGCTCAGTAGTAAATAAATACCACAAAAATGAAATCTGGAATCTTTATCTATGACTGAAAAGACTATCTATTGTTGAAGTAGATTTGCGAGTCAGCTTTATCTGTAAATAAAACCGCATAAAAGAGTAATTTATTACTTTTATACAAAGAAAAATATTTGAAATTCTTACATCTCTTTTAAATTTTCTGACCATCTCTTAGTACCGTTTCATTCTAATAGATGCCAATACTTTAGATGGTAAATAATAATAAACACTTACACATATAGTTCCCATATATATTACACCAAAAGAAGAAATCTTGACTCTCAAAAATTCAAATTTCTGCTGCAGAAAAATCAAAGGAACGGTAAAAATTCTATTGGTACTGTTTGAATATTATTATTTCAACTGTTTTAACGGTATGCATCTCGGAAAATAAAATATGCTGAAACAAATGTGTTTTAAATTTTTTCTTCCAATAGGTGGCGACACGGTAGTTCGACAAAACCGTTTCATTTGGTAACTCGATTCCAAATTGCGAAATTAAAATATAAATAAATAGGATTAATAAATAAATTTCAGTACAATAAGCAAAACATTAAAGGTAATAACTTTTCCATTTTATATGGTTTTCATGTTTTTTCAAACTTATACATTATTTCCGAAAAACTGTTTGAAACTGGAAAAAATGGTGTCAAAAATTGAATTTTTTTTATCAGTTACAGCACTAAGTACGCATATAATTTTCCACTATCGTTTCTCACCGTACATTGCTTCTGACTTTGATTATATTTCGGATAGCTTAAGTTTTGTTCTTTTCCCTTAGTTTGTTTTAAGAAGCTCGTAGAAATTGAAAAATCTATTAAACTTTACTGCGTAATACGAACAGAAAAGAAAATATAAAAATACTAAAGAACAGACAAAATAATACAAAATTATGTGACAAAAATTACACACATTTTCAATTATCATGAAAAGTAATCTTCAACGCAGCACCAATTATTATGCTTACTTTAACGGAAAATTTGGTTTTCTTCAATACAAGTTTCATAAATCAATGTTTTTATTTATCTGAGTACGGAGAATGCAGGCACATTGATACACTTTTTTTTGGAAAGCTAAAAAATGATTTTACCAAAGGTAATAATTAGAACTAATATACTATTTTTATACATGTTTTAATCTTATATATTATTAAAGTTGAATAATGGTCATTTATGACATAATAAAATACTTATAACAGCTTTTTCCTAAAAATAGATTTGTATCAATCTTCCCCATACTAAGGACCATTCATACACACATAAATATCGAAAATAATGATGATTAATAGGTGTGGGATCAAAACAAATTTGTTTTTTCAATAAACTTTGCATTCCAAATCAATGTTTATGATTTTAACAAAGTAGCAAATAATTTATTCAAAATTCAACATTTTTCAAGAGACCGGAAAAATGAAATAATACTGCCTCAGAAAATAATTTATCTCCACCAATAATGAAGAAGAATGGGTGCTTATGGGAAAATAATATAGCACAAAAATAATTTTCACACCTTCTGAAAATGAAAGCATTATATTTTCGATGATATTAATTAAGTTTCCATTCAATTGTTTTCTCCAATTTTTATACATTCATAAAAAATATTTTAAACTTAATTTATAACAATACTTTTCATTTCATTTTTGCAATGAAATTCAATTTATAACAATACTTTTCATTTTTGCAAAGAAATTCAAACTATTTCATTGTTTGAACCAATAATTAATATCATTTTTTTCTTAGATAGTTCATTTTTTTCCATTTATGAAAATGATTTTGTAAAGTATTTGTTGTTGAGGCACATTGATACACACATAAGACTCGTATCAATGCGCCCCGGAGTTAATTGTATCAATCTACCCCGAGAGCCGTTTTTACTTATAACAAGTGGTTAATCAAAAGAAATGCTTTAAAACCTCAAAACTCAATGTAGTTCAGAAAAATAAATGTTTTTTCCTATCTTTGTAGTAGATTCCCTGGCAGAAAAACGTAACTAGTTAAAGAAATCACACAACACTAACTTAGAGTAAAATTCACTTAGACGAGGAAATTAACGGTTTGATTCATTTGTAAATCAACTTTTGACTAAACATGGCCGAAAAATATACCCTATGCTAGGGGTTACAATGTTATATATGTTAGGACCATTCCAATCATCAAAATTTATGGACTGTATCAATGTTCCCGCATAACAATCTACTCCAACTCCCCCGTACTACAAAAGTTTTGAACCAAACCTTAGGATAACAAAACTTTCAACTGAAATCAATTGCCAATCATTTTGAAATTATAATGAATAAAGTTTCCATTCATAAAACCAGTCCATATAGAAATCCCTTATGCTTCGAAGTCCTCGTCCAAAAAGACTGAGGAAGAAAGGTCAGTATGACTGGGATCAATACTAAACGGCTTCGAATGAGACAGCTCATCTCGAAAACGAGAGAATGAGACATCATATAGAATAACATTTCCTATCTCTGTAATTGATAACAACAGAGACCTTCTTCTCTCCTCCTTCCTTAGCAGAATGAAACCGGCTACGAGCAGACCTGATGAAGCTGTAATAATGTTTTTGTTATTCTTGTGTTCAAATGTTAATACCATATTTACTCTAGAACATATTCATTTTAATTTGTGCGTTATGTGTATTTTAACTTTGTCTTTCATCAAGGCAGTGTCCTGACTGTTTCGTTTCCTTCGTTGCCTGAATTTTCATAGAAAGTTAGCTTCATCACATTCAGTTGGGTGAATCATCATAAATAATAAGACTTGAGAGTTAAGGGAATTTTAGCATCGAAGGCCGTGTATAAGATATAACGTTATATCTCCAGTTATTATTTTTTTCTTTCATTCAAACAGTCTTCAGAATCGAGCAGAGTTACGAAAATGCTACAATTCCGTATACTAATAATTTTATTCGATGCTTCTCCGCTTAAACTTAAATAACCAAAACATCTTATAATTCATTTCCATTGCGGCTAAAATTGACCG
>BGPR01004359.1:0-31930 GCA_013235015.1 Araneus ventricosus | reverse complement strand
TGTTCAAAATTCATTTAAGATGCAGAAATTTTCTAAACAAATTATGATAAATTAATGCTGTAAAACAGAAGATTTCAGCGTTGCCTAAAAAGTAAAGAACATTCGTAAATCAGTGAAAAAGAGACGTCCATTTGCCAATCGACAAAAATTCAATAACTTCCAGCTATTTAATTCTGATTTCTTTCAAATACGGTTTTTAAATGAAAAATGCGACTCATATAAAAATAACACAAATTATTATTTTATACATTTTTATTTTATACATAAAACTAGGCAAACATAAGTTTTTCACAAACAAATACTTAAGCATAATTATAACAAAACATAAACGTGATCTTAAATATAAACAACAATGAGTATTAGAGCTGGCCGAAAAAGTCGAAGTTTCTTAGATCTTTTTTCGGTAGTGAGGAAAAGTTACGAACTCCCATGATTGAAATGTATGCGAAATCGTATAACTCTGAATTGATATCTTCTGTCGCCTCAATGGGCAGAAAGTTGTGAAAATTGGACTAAAGATGGTCAAAATTCAAAAATTAATAAAAAAATCATAGATTTTGTTGCTCGGTTTGCGATAGTGCTTAACAGTTACTATTTTTTAACAACAACACCTTTACAAAATTTTAGAATTATAGGTTAATATCTTCTGCTTCCTCAATGGCAGCGAATTTTGGGAATTTAAGGCGAATTTTTAAATAAATACACTTTTTACTTATTTCATTATAATGCGAATAGAAACTTGATTCAACCTTTGAAACATACAAAATTTCAAAAACACTATTTTTTGTAATCTTTTTTGGACTCAAATTGTGACATTTGTTTTCTGGATTCTAGTGTAGCTCTGATAAATCCATCCCTGTTCTTCGGTCCAACTCTTTTTCTAAAGGCTTCAGTGACGAGTTTCTCAATTCGCTCAATTGCTTTCGTGTGTGAAGGAAATTTAATAAAGTCCCAGTCGTTCATTGGCACATCGTCTTGTATCATCTTCAGAAGTTGATTAGAATTGATATGTTTGAGAACTGTTGACGGTGTGACATTACAAGCTTGCCAGTCAATGAAATCTATGGTGTTTGTAGCTCGAATGTTAACAATAGGAATAACGAATCTACGAACACAATTTTCATCTGGGCCAATTTCCCTTGAGCTAATGAGCTAATGAAATGCCATAAGTGTCTAGCAACATGCTTTATGGAATGATGAACCTCAATTCGGAACCGTGAGGGTGCGTAAACTCTTAGAATGAGTACAACCAAAGTTATCAACTCATTTGATGGGTTTGATGTTGATATACAATAAAGCATCAAAATTAATTTTTTAGTTGTTGGATAGCCAGCGGGCCAAATTCAACGTGCCCGGTTGACGCTTCGCTAGATCTGAAGACCCAATGCCAGAACTAATGGCTGTGCAAATGTCTAATAAGTATTTCTGATCAAAACTTAGGTTCATGGGATAAATTCCTGGCAAGTCACATTCATTACTATTAAAAGCAACAAGTGGCAGCTTCGCGCAGGCTTTCAAGTTTCGCCTAATGTCTCCGGTGTAAGACGAGGGACCAGAAGACACTCAAATAGGTGTCGTAATGAAAACTCGTTGAAATTAAGTAAGCATATAATCCATTGGATTGTTCGATGAAGTTTTAATTAAAGCCTACGAATTACTCCATTTAACACTCCAGTGTTCTCGACTCTGCCAAGAAAACACTCACATCCAAGAAAAATAAGGTTGCTAAAATCATACAATAGTGCATTGGTTACATATTCATAAATTCTGAAAAAGGAAATTGTGTTCGTAGATTCGTTATTCCTGCTGTTAACTTTGGAGCTGCAGACTACGTAGATCTCATTGACTGGCAAGTTTTTTATGTCACGAAGCTTACAGTTCTCAGACATATCAGTTCTCATGAACTTCTGAAGATGATATAGGACGATATGCCAATGAACGACTGGGACTTTATTAAATTTCCTTCACACACGAAAACAGTTGAGCGAATTGTGAAACTCGTCACTGAAGCCTCCAGAAAAAGAGTTGGACCGCAGAAAAGGGATTGATTTATCCGAGCTACACTACAATCCAGAAAACAAATGTCACAATTTGTCAATGGTTGAATCAAGTTTCTATTCGCATTATAATGATACAAGTAAAACGTGTATTTATTTATAAATAGGCCTTAAATTCCCAAAATTCGCTGCCGTTGAGGCGGCAGAAGATATTAACTTTTAATTCTAAAATTTTGTAAGGGTATTATTGTTAATAAATAGAAACTTTTAAGCACTACCGCAAACCTAGCAACAAAATCTGTGATTTTTTTTATTAATTTTTGAATTTTGGCCATTTTTAGTCCAATTTTCTCGAATTTCTGCCCATTGACGCGACAGAAGATATCAATCCAGAGCTATAAGATTTGGCACACTTTTTAATGGAGGCAGTTCGTAACTTTTCCGCACTACCGCAAAAAGATCTAAGAAACTTCGACTTTTTGGTCCGCAATAATGAGCATGCAACAAATATTTAAATAAATAATTCATAATTGTTTGACACTTTCGGTACAATGAGATAGCAACAATACTTCTTGGACTTGCTTTTTGGGTTAATTACTTCTAATCACTTGTGGAAATAAAACAAATAAAGAGTTATTTTCAGGACATGAAACTCAATTTTAAGAAATATTTCTCCAAACTGCATATTGTGAATTTCGGCTATAATGTATCGTTAAAAGAAATTACAGCTCATAAATTTATATGCATTAATAAATTTTTTATTTGTTTGAAGTTTTCAATTTTCAAGATAGTTTTTTCTTTAAGTTGACTTATTACATATGCTTATAATATTAATATATGTTTCCTTATCACCAGAAAAGAAAAAAAATATTTGTTTTTTAATTAGAAAACAATGTATATGAATACAATTCATACAAGGGTGATTAATGAAACACGTAAAAATCAACGGTAGACTATATGAAAAATTGCTGCGTTTTTCATATATTAATATGCATATAATGCATACACCGGAATTTACCCAGTTTTAAATACTGGCTTTTTCATATTTTCAATTCATACTGGAATAAACAGTGGTAATTCAAATACAAATTACGATTTTGAGTTAAACAAGCAAATTATCCGGAAATACAAAACTAGTGAGATTTTAAAAACAATGAATAATGAAAATATGTTTTGTGTATGAATATATATGAACCGAAACCATAGATTTCAAAATAAATCAATAGTTTTGAAATATGTTTAACAAATTTAAAGTACACGTAAATAACATGATTATTACTACCATGTACACGAAACACTATTCAATTTATTTTCTATGCAAGTAAGAAGGTTCCAAATCCTTTCCTTTAGAAAAAAATGAAAATGAAAATTATATATATAACTGTATACAAGAGGAAAAATACCTTCTGAATGAGAATTTTTACCTCGTGAAAAATTTAGTCTGCTCTCTTTCGAAATTTAGATGAAACATTATAAATATTTATACAAAAGTTTTACATAAAAATTTTCTATATACTGTTTACAAAAATATTTTCAATTCAGTAACAAAGCAAGTTTATGCTCCAATTACCAATTAAATTTAAAAAATTTATATAATATTCTACAAGAAATTTTTTACAAAGAGATATTTCTGTAATAAAATTTTATAATAAACTAGCTGCCTACGGCGACCAGCTGGTTCTCCAGTCTTTTATTAATACTAATAAGGCAATTAAGGCTGACATTTTCAACATTTCAATTTTTGTAATTTGAAAGCATTAATTGCAATAAGAACAAAGGAATGAATTTAAAAACACAAACAGTGAACACGTTAGTTAGTATAACTGAATTTTAATTCTTTATACAAAAAACGAAAATGTACAGGATGCTTTTGCGTATAATGAACTTTGAGTTAATCCCTTATATTTAAGTATTATTCAGTGAAGATAATAAGTAATGAAAAATTTGAAGTACAATAATTAAAGTTCTCAGCTAAAAATAATTTACATATTAAAACTCAAAATAATTAAATAAAGTTTTTCTGTAAAAAAAAGAGAGAATTGACTACATTTTGTGAAACGCAAAATTAAATTCTTGATAACCATTTAAATCTAGTCTCTGAAAACATTCATTTATAAATAAAAAAAAATGATATGTTATAAGGAAAAGAATTTAATTTCCGAAATGGACTTGCTTATAATAAGACAGCAGAAATATTATTTTCATTAAAATTTAACCATTTTCAACACGCAACCTAGCCAAAGGTCTTGCCATGGTCATCACTCAACAAAGATGTAAAAGTACACTGAAACTGTAATTGGCACTCATTTTACATTCCGAGTTTTACTGAGGAATTAATAAAACTTGTCGCAGATTCGTTAAAATGCATACATCAAGTTTTCTTCCGCTTTCAAAGATATATTTATTTTGACGCTAAAGAAATTGCGTAAATGTTTAGATTTAAATAAACTGGTTTAGAAAACGATTGAAGAGTGAGATTAATTCCTAGAGTGAGACGGAGGCTGAAATTAAATGGCACGATAGGGGTTTTGTCTCTAGAAACGGGCCTGTGTGTGGAAGTCTACTCGAGGCAAAAGCAAAGGCGCTTAACTTTATTTTAAAATGGTAAGACTGAACTTATGACTTTGAGAAGCCTATTTTCTACTTACTTAGTTTATGTAACTTAATAAATTTCTTTCTTTGAATATCTCTTTAAACAAAATTATTTAGTACAAGCAATCTAACTGAATATATTTGATTTTTCATAATATTTTACTCAATGGCTGGATTTTAGTAAATTATCATTTTTTTAAAAATTTAAACAAGCCATACATTTTGAATGAAGTCATCCCCGACCATTCAGGAATCCTTAAAATATTTCGGTTTAATTGTAATTCATATTAAAATGTTCCTTTGGGAAAATATATACAATGCGGTCATAAATTATTGGACCGATTTAAAAAAATAATAAAATAATAATGTTACAACTACGTTTTTCTTTTAAAATCAGAGCGCATTTAAAAAGGTTTTTTCAGATAAGTAACACACGCGCCGTTATGGTGGTCTAGGGTTCGTAAATCATTGGACATTTCCATTTTTAAGAACCATTATCTGCGAAACTTTTCAAGCTAGAAGAATAGTAAGAGCATGCATTTGTAGAAAATGTTATGCTCTTTATTTTGTTATCTCACATTTAGTGTGAAAACTGAATATGTTTCGAGTTATTCAAGAAAAAATAAAAAAGGAAACAAGAAAATGCACACCGGCTTCTGCTGATAGGTAGAAATTCCATATGGAAATATCTCGCTGTAGAAAATTGAGAACACAGTATTGGCACACCACCTACTTGAAAAAAAGTCTTTTTTGTTTGCTCTCTCATTTTTTAAAAAAACGTAGTTGTAACATTATTAGTATTTTTTATTAATATTTGAAATGGGTTGAATAATTTATGACCACCCTGTATTGTATAGGATTTATCAAAATGTCATAAAATGCCAGTTACGCTGATAAACTTACAACTATTACTTCTTTTTGTTCTTTTTCTCTCAACAAATATGCAAAACAAACCATTTTGTAACTAAATTTTTTAATTTTTTTGTCTACCCCTACAATTCCCAGGACCTTTATTTGTCAAAACATTTTTGCCCCCCCCCATATTTATACCCCCATTCGCCGCCAATGCCACTCAATGTAGATCACTGCTGTTGTTAGTCAGCCTGGTGCAAAGAACATGTTAACCAGAAACCAAAACAGTAGGCCTATATGTTGCTTTCTGCCGAATCCAGGTTTTCCCTGCAATCTAACTCAGGTCGTATATTCAGACGGACAGCCCTAGGAATCCGCTGCATTTTTGTTGCAACAAAATGTTTTCGAAATATAACTGTCATCCGTTTTTTTTTCCAGCTCAAAGTCTGTTCGGAATGAGATCGTCGACATTTCCTCTTATTTATAGTAATTGTTTCTCATCTCGGAATACAATATTTAAATTCTGACAATATATGCTAATAAATAAATAGAAAAATTTGATAAAATCCTGGTGAAACTAATTTAAATAATTTTTAAAAATTTAAGGAAAAAATTCTTAACAACTGTCAACTTATTAACCTGCTATAGCAAGGCAACTAGAGTATGAAGATTGAAAACCATCATTCCAGGCTTTCCTGGTGGCACAGTAATGTTGTTGTGCGATTTGGGCTCTTTTTTCGATACTTTTTTGGTACTGTTATCGGCTGACGCCCGATCAAACCGTATCCTACGATAGGTCAGTAATGTCCTAGAATGACGGAATTGAACAATAGAGGGTAAACAAAATGAGAAATATTTTTCAGCTTAATCCTTTCGCCTTCATTGGCTTCGCAGTGAAATCCAACACTGAGCATTTTTTTACAGCGCAATGGCGAAACGCAACGTAATTTTTCTTTCATAACCTAAGAACCAGATATATATGCCAACTTATATAAAAATTCCAGTTGGATACCGAATATTAAACAAATATATCGGCATTGCAAAATTGCATTTGATCTCTAAGAGAAACAAAATGATAAGTGTTCTTGCACAAATTGATATTTTTTAAAATTGAACCTTCGAAAGTAATATTGAATTTTATGAAGGTTGAATATCCTGAATACTCACGTATACATATAAATTAAATACATAAGTAAAATTGCATTACGATGACAACTTATTCGGAGGAAAAATAGCCCGTTACTGTTCATTAGTTTCACTATGAAACCACAAATTTCTTGAAAATAAAAATGCTATGTTTGTTTCCTTTACATATTTGTGATCATCTATATGTGGAATACTTATTTTTGAAATAAATTTAGTAATTTTCGAAACGAAAGATGAAGTGAACTTGAAAGGGTTAAGGTATGTGACTATCCAAAATCCACGATTCGGTGAAAATTCTGGAAATTTATTTTGTTTGTTCATTTTATTGATCATACTTTATTGATCCCAAAAATGCTATATTTTCATTTTTACGATAGCTAAAAGCAAAGTTATAATATAAATATTAAACGTCAAATGATTTTTTTTCATACAGGAAGTGGGTATTTCAAGAGACTTCAAAATGAGAATTATTAGTTTCAACAACTATTTTTCGTACTAGATTCTAAAGTTCAGCAACGGATTCCGCGACTACCAATTTTGGACGATTTTACAACGGAAAGGGGTGTCCAGCAAAGAGTCATATGAGCGCATTTCCGGAGTTCTATGTTAGATCACGCTCCGTAAAATGGAAATATCACCTTCTTCACTTTCCCCCTATTTTGATGAAAATAACTCCGCTCGGCGCATGCGCAAAAACGCGGAGTTATTACGAATCCGTTGCTAAACATTAGCTTGCTTTATTTATTTTTTTATTCTTTTATTGGTAGCTTTAAAAAAAAATTTAAGTTTGAGTTAAGAACAGAGAGGCTATATGTTCTTAAATGGCTGCCTTTCAGTTACTTCCACTGATACTGAGAAATTTCAAGCTTAGAAGTAATGACTCAGTACTAAAATGTAAACATTACAAACAGCCCTACGTGAAATAACATTTCAAACCAAATCTAACCTCCATTTGTGTTAAAAATACAAAGTGTCATTGGAAAAGACGGAAGTTAATAGGGCATTCATAATATTTGAAGGTTTGGTTTAGTTTTTATTAACGTCCCGCTTTGAAGCAACACGAGGGTTATTTTAGGACGGCCCTCGCAATTTTGAACCACAGTCAGATGACGTGGCCGATGCCTGGGCTGGCACCGCCTCTCCAAGCAACGGGGGAGAGCTTGGCCACTACGTATCATTTAGCGTGCAACAGGCCCCATGCACGGCGGAACTTCAGTTGAATCGGGTTTCGAACTTGGAACCCTCCGGCTCTAAAGACGAGATCTTACCACTAGGCCACCGCGGCCTTGAATTTTTGAAGGATCACTGGTGAAACGAGAATTGCAATAAAGTGAATATATGGCTATGATTATTCTAAGGCCTTTATGCATGTCAAACACATTTAAGAAATTAGCCACTGTTCATATTGTGCCAAGCAACTCAATGTGTGCTTCAGAGATCAACCGGATTCACCTTTTTAAAGTTTTATCCTAGTCAGGAGCACCAGTAAACATTGTAAATTGCCTATTTATGGGTTTTATTTGAGTAATATAGAGCACTGCATGACTTTGAGTGCTAGAAATGCTGGTTCAAATTTTCGTCGCAATTGCTAACCTTTTTGCATTTACTTACACAAAAGGTCTTCGAATCTTCAAAGAAGGGCAGCTATGTATAAAAAAGCTCTTGAACAAAAAGCAAAGCAGTAAGCGTGCATCGCTTATAAATGGAAGAGGATTCAAATGAAAGTGCGCATTTTGTGCAAATAACAGAAGAGCTACAATGCAGCAAACAGCAGCGCAGCACAACTAAGATTCATCACAAAGTATATCCACGGTCTCTACAAGATATATCTTACAAACAATCGATTTTAATAGCAGGTGAACATTAAGAGATCCTTTGATTTCTCTGCAAAACCGAAAAAAAAAATTTTTTTTTCGGTTCTTCCGGCTTTTCTGGGCTAATGAACACCGGCATTGGACATTTATTTATCCCTTTCAAGGGCACAAGCAGATTATTTTATTTCGTGAAAACAATGTTAATGACTGTATAAATCCATTAGGGAAAAAATAGAATTGCTCTGCCATCTATTTTCTTTATTAGATACTGAAAACGCATTCTTTCTAATAAATCATCAAAAGACTACCGACTGGAAAAGTAAAAGGTGGTTTTGAGGTGGAACCACCACCCTTCAAATGGTTAATGAGTGAAAAAATGTTTTTAGTCCAGATTTACTTTCACAATGCTGATGGCAGGAATGATTTGGGAAGATCTGTTCACATCTCCGAAAAACCACCATCTAATCTGAGGGAATGAATTGTTGCAATTTTGTTAGCATGATTCGTCCTCAAAGATTTCAGCACCGAGTCAAAGTTTAAAACTTTCTAGAGTCTATAGTAAGAAAATTATACGCTGTCATCAAAGCCAGAGAGAGCAGTACAAATCAGGGTCTTCCGAATATTTGGGTCCCTCAGTGTATACTTCTATACACCTCGTGTTGTAGATGTCTGAAGTTTGAGGAGTAGTTCAAGTTCAGTAGTAAATAAATATCGCAAAAATTAAATCTCGAATCTTTATCTATGACTGAAAAGACTATGTATATTTGAAGTAGATTTGCGAGTAAGCTTTATCTGTAAATATAACCGCATAAAAGAGTAATTTATTACTTTCATACAAAGAAAAATATTTGAAATTCTTACATCTCTTCTCTTTGAAATTCTCGAACCATCTATTAGTACCGTTTCATTCTAATAGATAGCAATACTTTAGACGGTAAATAATAATAAACACTTACACATATAGTTCCCATATATATTACACTAAAAGAAGAAATCTTGACTCTCAAAAATTCAAATTTCTGCAAAAAAATCAAAGGAACAGTAAAAATTCTATTGATACTATTTGAATATTGACATTTCAACGGTTTTAACGAAATGTATCTCGGAAAATAAAATATGTTGAAACAAACGTGTTTTAATAGTTTTTCTTCCAATAGGGAGCGACACGATTGATACACAAAACCGTTTAATTTGGTAACTCTATTCAAATTACGAAATTAAAATATAAATAAAAAGGATAAATAAATAAATTTCAGTATACATAAAAGTAGCAAAACATTAAAAGTAATAACTTTTCCATTTTATATGTTTTTAATATTTTTTTCAAATTTATACATTATTTTCTAAAAACTGTTCGAACCTAGAAAAAATGGTGGCAAAAATTGAATTTTTTTTATCGTTACAGCACGAAGTACGCAAATAATTTTTCACTATAGTTTCTCACCGTACATTTTTTCTGACTTTGATTATATTTCGGATAATTTAAGCTTTTCGCACAGAAAATAAATGATAGAAATACTAAAGAACAGACAAAATGATGCAAAATTATGTGACAAATATTAAACCCGTTTTCAATTATCATGATAAGTAATCTTCAACGCAGCACCAATCATTATGCGTCCTTTAACGGAAAATTTGGTATAATATTAATGTTTTTATTTATCTGAGTAAGGAGAATGTAGGGACATTGATACACTTCTTTTTTGAAAGCTGAAATACGATTTTACCAACGGTAATAATTAGATCTAATACATTATTTTTATACATTTTTTAATCTTATATAGGATTTCAGTCGAATTATGGTCATTTATGACATTATAAAATACTTATTACACCTTTTTCCTAAAAATAGATTTGTATAAATCTGCCCCATACTAGGGGTACATTGATATACACGGAAATATCGAAAAAAATGATGATTAATAGGTGTGGGATCAAAACAAAATTTGTTTTTTCATTAAACTTTGCATTCCAAATCAATGTTTAGGATTTTAACAAAGTAAGAAATAATTTACTCAAAATTGAACGTTTTTAAAGAGACCGGAAAAATTAAATAATACTGCCTCAGAAAATAATTTATGTGTGTAAAATATAACGTTATATCTCCAGTTATTATTTTTTTTTCTTTCATTCAAACAGTCATCAGAATAAAAGCAGAGTTACGAAAATGCTACAAATCAGTATACTAATAATTTTTGAAAAAAGCGTTAAATACTATGCTTTTCCGCTCAAACTTAAATAATAAAACCTCTTTTAATTCATTTCCATTGCGGCTAACAATGGCCGACTCCTTACCCTATAAAATCGATTCAATTGAGTTTTTCTTACATGGCTCTGGCGCCAGTAAACATTACCAAGCAATCCTTTTGGTGGTGACCTATAGTGGGTTATTGAGGAAGTTTAGATAACCTATGGAGCAAGAATAAGTAAAGAACACTTTTCTGTCATCATAAAATCACCATTTCCGTGAAAAGTTTCGAAATTGTTTCGTATTTTAGTGCATACATTGAGGTATCTAAAAATGGTTTACTTTTGTTTCTACGCTAGTTAAAAGAAAAGTTATTGCCCAAATTATAAACCAAAAGTGAAAATTTTGAAACCGAAACTAATATATAGAATTGTAAACAATACATCTAAACAGCTGTTTCTTTACTCTTAAACATTGTGAATGTACTATTTATTAATTGAGTATAGAATTAATTTTTATTTAATTATTTATTATTATTTAGGCGTATCTGGCAATTGTTTATCTACTTAATTAAGTTCTATGTAATATTTAATCTAAAAAAAATTTCGTTCAACTCCAAACACTGTTATAAGGTACTAAGATAGCAGTTTTGTTATTCAACTCAGGCGATATGGGGCTGATACCTCGTTTAACTATCTTAATATAAATCTTGAACCCGAAATTATTTTTAAAAAACCATAATGAAATTCATTTTGAGAGAATTAAGAAATCAAGATGACAAGTACAACCAAAATCAAAATTATCAAGAAAAATATTAAAAGCTAAGGAAAAATCAAAATTAATTAAAAGTGAATTCAAGAAAGACTTAACTTACAAACGGTGAATTTTAAGGTGCTAAACTAATGTTTATTGTCTGTATCTATTATTGGTATCTGACATATATTTTAAAATGCAAATTTTGCTCTAAAATGACAGTAACTTATTTTGATAGTAAGCTTGGCTCCGCATCGTTCGGAGTTGCAGATAAATTTTGGCTTCTGAAACTGGTGCTGCAGATTGATACAAAAAATTCTGCTACTGGGCTTCTCCAGATAATTTCATTGATATCCGTTGCACCCTTTTTTACGTTTCACAATTCTTACTTCTGGAAATTTCACTTCAATAAACAGCAAAAAATGCCTTTTGTTATTTTGTAGCTCATATTACTATCTCAATGAAACTCAAAGAGGCAATATCACCAATAGCGGCGAGTCGGGGGACGAGGGGGGCAGTCACTCCCCCACTTTTTAAGGGAAAAATTATTATTCTATTATATTATTTTATTTTAAATTATTAAAAATTATTTTATTTTATTTTAGCTGCCTAAAACTAGGAATTCTGAAAAAGCAAAAGTGCGCGGAAAAAATATATAAATTTTTAACTAAATTTTTAAGCTTTATTGTCTACCCCCATATTCCCGGCATTTTTAGATGTCTATAAATTTTTAAATTTTTTTGCCCCCTCACTTTTTCCCCAATCGCCTCCACTGAAAATCACAGCAATTGTATTAGTTGCGGTTCCGCCTTTAACATTGATTTATTGAGAGCAATTACTAAGTCTTAGTTTGAGCTTTCAGACATCTTTATCCAAACGTTTTTGAAGCGGAGCTTCTTAACGCAGGCTTCGGGATGAGAGTCAACATTGAAAAAGCGTCCGTCAAGAGACGGAAGGATGTCATATAGTCTCACGCGCATCGATGCGGCCACGTACACCTATACTCTCGTAGGCCGCGTGTATAAACGTGTTAATACGGAGAATACGCTCTGTTTTTGTAAATAAAAGGCGAGGAAAAAATTGTAGAACTTCATCGGCCGGGAGTCGATCCCGGGTCAACTGCTTGGAAGGCAGCTATGCCAACTGTTATACTACCAACGCTTCGCAACGTTTACTGTTTTCTTTCTATAAATATGAATAAAAGGGGGGATGAAAAAAAGAGGGACAGAGAGAGTGATACGATTTATTTTTTAAATTCACATTGATTTCATGGAATAAATTTATTTGAATTCCAGAATTTCTCTGAATGTGTGGCACTCCAGCCTCAATTGCTGAAATAAACACGAATGCTTTTAGAAATGGAATTAGAAATATACAGTAAGAGTAATAAGGGAAGGAATGATGTGATTTCACACCTCTCGAATTGAAATAAAACAATTATGCCACTTTCGGAATCATTCCTCTGCTTTCATAGGAATCGTCTTTTTAACCTCGTTTCATCATGAACTTCCGAGTTGCCAATACGTTCAGGAGTTGGCCTTTGAAATCCAGTGGTCTGTCAATGCCGATGATCAGTGTGAAACAATCCGTTCGCAAATGCTATTGCTTTCTATATGTTAACGATCATTTGCACCTGCCCTCAATTTGGAAAAAAAATAAAGAAACAAATTTCAGTTTTGGAGAAATCTATCTAAATTACATTTCCCAATTCTTCAAAGTCTTTTGTACTAAATCTCGAGAATATGAGTTTAGTAATATCTAACCTGCAATGCAAACAAATATAGCCACGCCTATTTTTATTATTTTAAATAGATGATGAAATTCTACGGAACGATTTCAAATGATCGACAACAATAGAACAATCCACAACAATCTTAGGAAACCCTAATAAATACACTTAGGTAATTTAGAGCAATATAGAAATAATTGGATCTGAATCTTGAAACATTCTTCGTAAATATGCTTTACTTTTTTTATGTCGCTCTGCACAGGAAGTATATGGCGAGGAATTTCATCTCCTGTATCCTGTATTTGCACAGATCATATGAGTTCATCGAAAAAATTTAGATTAGATAACTTTTGGAAAAGCTTTCTTGTTTCACACATATCAGCTATGCCCAAAAATTGAACTCAGAGGCCATTTATCTGAAACATAACCTGTTGGCGCGCTAACGTTGTCGTCTTGGCGGGATGGCTAAAAGTGTGATACCAAAGATTGTTGATTTTTAGTTAGATGTCTGTTTGACCCCGAGCAAAGAGCTCAATGTTTTAAATTAGAAATTTAACTCCTGAGATGCTTCTACCCATTCAGTTGCAACCTGCTACTCATTATTGAGTTATTGGCCACGGACATAACTTTTGACCACGGCTCAGAAGATCTGCGTTTCATAATTTGAGGAACATTTGTTTTACTGTGTATATTCGATATATATTCAGTTTTTTGAAAAATTAGATTTAAAAACTCTTTCCACACCAAATCTGCATTGATGTAAAATTTCTTTTGCGATCCAGGAGTAAACACACGCAAGATCCTATAAGCAAATAAAGGCTAAAAATACATTAAATAAATTTAATAGAGTTTAATACGCTCTAAAATATATTATCCTAACATACGGAAAGGATTTTTGACGAAAGATATTTGACGTAGAAAGGCGCAGTTGTCCCTCTCACCTTTTTTTTATTTCGAATCTAGAAAAAACTAACATTTCAAGGGGTGTTGGAACCCTATTCCGACAATGTTAAATTTGCCATTTCGATGCACCTTTTCTCAAAATCTGCTATTGATCCAAGTTTGAAATTTTTATACAAATAAAGTACATATTTTCAATTATACTGAAATTGTTTCTTTTAATTCAAAACTTTTTTTAAAAATTTTTTCTGTCAAAACCGACAATGTAATTTGGCAATTTTTGATGCACCTCTTCTCAAAATCTGTTATAGATATTTGTTTGAAATTTTTTATGCAAGTAAAGTATACCTTTCTCATTATACTGAATGTAGCTTTTGGTTAATTGTTTTATAAATTTACAAACTATTTAATTAGACACAGAAAAATTTTACCCAATTTTGACGCAAAGCAAATTGCAAACAATAAATTTTTGAGGTTTTTTTTACAAAAGCTACATTCAGTATAGTGAAAAAAGGTATAAAAAATTTCAAATATATGTATAACAGATTTTTAGAAAAGGTACATCGAAAATGGCCAACTTACATTGTCGGTTTTGACAGAAAAAATTTAAAAAAAAGTTTTGAATTAAAAGAAACAATTTCAGTATAATGAAAAATATGTACTTTACTTGTATAAAAATTTTCAAACTTGAATCTATAACAGATTTTGAGAAAAGGTGCATCTAAATGGCAAATTTTACATTGTTGGAATAGGAATTCCAACACCCTTAAACAAATCACACTCATGATAGCTGAACTCGAAAGCTGATTTTCTGAAATGTGTCGATTGTTAGATTTGAATGTAATTTATGATAAGTAAGATCAAGTGCACCGCTTCAATTTACCTTTGGAATCCATTCCTCATCTCACAAGGGGGACATGAGTTCACAACACAGTATAAGACAACGTGTATTTAGATGAAACTTGCAACTACCTTTGTCGTGTGCCCTCATACGAAAAGATTCCATTATTATTTCATTTTTGCAATCAACAACATTTGCAGAATCTCTCTATATAAAAGACCTTATTTTCTGTGTATGTATGTACGCCTGTTCCCTCTTTCCTTCTCTATGCACGCCCAGACCGTTTGGTTGACCAGGTCCAAATTTGGCACAATGATGGATTAGCACAAGTGGCATCTAACGCCGTAAAAATTATTTTAAATTATAATTAGATTTTTATTTATTTTATATTAAGTGGTAAATTTGGGCATTTTTATCTATTTTCACGAATTTTTTGCATATATTTAAATCGGAGAACCGCAATTTTTTCTATAATTGCAAAGTCTAGAATATCACCGTTCTAATAACAGAAATTGAAGCTTCTGTGATAATTTCCTGATTTTTAAGGTTTTCAGAAACTCCTTTCTTTTGCAAACGATCCACGTAGCATGTGATGAAACATTACTCTGCTGTGTTTTATTTTATAAGCATAGGGAAAAAATAGTTTTCTTGAATTTTGTCTCTTTTTTGTATTTTGCTGTTTTATTTTACAACGTATATTTTATCAACATTTTCTTGTTTAAAAAATTTTTTTATGATTATATTTTTAATCAGCAACGCCGGTAAAATTCTGTATCGTATACTTGTTTATTGTAAAGTCCTATTAGTTATTATACGGCTTGCTGCTTAAAAAATTAAAATAAATGTTCTTTTTCCAAACTTTCGCGTTTTCATTCAAACCATACTGTTTTAAGGTAATAAAAAGGCTAGATTTGAAAGTTTTAACGCAACAAGAAATGATTTAAAGGTGATATATATATATATATGTTTGTTGAGGGAAATTAGTGACAATATTCGTAGGGAAAAATAACGTAAGTGGCCCTATAAAAAAATATGAAACCCGAGCAACGCCGAGTTATCAGCTAGTTATTTATAAAATAAAATATAGAATGATATGATTGAACAACTTCTCGACCAAGTTTGCGGAGAATGCTCCTGGAAATGTTTTTAAAATTTTGTCTTTCGTGATAGCATATCTACCGGAAAAGTTTCCATTTTCCCCAACTCCATGAAATTGGAGGATAAATAAGAAAATAAAGCCTTAATCAGTAACAGTTAAAAGAAATCCAATTCAAAACAACCATTCAACTAATTTAAACGAAATGTTTCTAATCGAGGTGATTTTCTTGGCTATTTCTTGTTTAATAGTGCTAAAGAATCTGCAAGAAAAGAGCACGTAACGAATATTCTTCATTTAGATAGTTATCCGGTTTCAGAAGCCCTCTTCGAAGTTTTACTACCCAGAAATGTCATGTAAAATGGATAACAAGATAGTTGGATAGCAAGAATCAGATGCGATTGTCGACAAACACCATTTTCAAGCATAAGAAATTAAAAACTATTGCATTAAGCTATGAAGGATCACTACATTTTTCTTTCTATTGAGAAACCTGTTGCTTATTGAAAATATTCTGTTGCATTGCATTGCATCGGTAATTGAATTTGAAATGCTAATGATCAATATTCCATCATTTTCATTACAGAACGACGTTACTGTAATACATATATCCCAATTGCATTCATATAGTGTAATAATTCTTTTTGTTGAAACTCTATTGAGAGAAAAATAACAATTAGTTTCGAAAGAATATATCGAAAGAGCTTCTTCAAGGTTTTACAAAATTTAATCTAATCTTCGTGATTTCAAAACAGAAAATAAACAGAAATGCGGAAGAGATTATTTGGAATAAATAGCTGAAACGCTTATTGCTGAAACCATATGAGTCAATAATATCAAAATGCTAGAATCTATTAAAAAAACTGATTATTTTTTTTTAAAATGAATGATTAAACTTTTTTTAATTGGTAGATTTTATATACCTACTAGCTTTTATACCTGGCGTTGCTAGGGGTTAAAATACTTTCATGCCTAGTATTTTTGATGTAAAAACTACTTTTGTATAGAAAGTTATAATACCCAAAATTCTTGTATCGTCTGAAACGATATTTAATTAAGATGAGAATATCAATTGAACCAGACGATTTTTAAACTTTTACTATGGTGTAAAAATAGTTTTTGTGAGATAATACATATTTCCGAAAAATATCATGGAAAATGCCAAAATCTTGCTTAATTTCCAATTAACTGAAATTTAAATTAGCTTCCGTGCTTTTAAAAGTTGACGGTGATCTTTCTCTTCTTATATAAAATATATTTAGAAAATTAAGCAAAAATTTCAGAATAAAAGGTTAATTAGTTCAAAGTCTAACCGTTGCCTAGTAACAGAGTAGCTATAAATTTGCGTAATTTCAAAATCGTCTGCATGTAATCAATTATTTATTAAAATTTGAAAAATTAATAAAAATTGAAGGAAAAATGTCACAGATAAAAAAATTGGTATCATTGAGAAGGTAAAATTTAGAACTTTAAGATGGTATAAAATTATTTTTTGGGGATAATTTGTTAAGAACTTACAGCGGAAAAACGGTTTCAGTTAATTTCTAATTAAGTGACAGTTTAATTAACTTTTGCGCTTTGAAAAGTTGACAGGTATCTTTCTCTTGTCTTGAATAATAAGTGTGCAAAGCTTGGTTGAAATCGGTCCAGTTGTTTAGGAGGAGATGTGGAGCATATCCACATACCCAAAATGACTTTGATTTATATTAAGATAATACCACTTTACTTGCAACTCGTCATTTCTTCAGTCATTATGTAAATACCATTTAGAATATGAAAGCAGCATAAACGCAATTTTGAAAAAAAATTAACTCATGTGATTTCTGCAATCAACGATTCATGTATTTGTGATTTTTTGATTAAAATAATACAAGAATTAGGTTATACGTTTGTCATATAAAACAGAACATATATACATATGTAATAATATATATACTATACACCAAATAAGCCAATTGATTTTGTTTCTTCAGTTTTTTATGAAACATTGCTTAGCATGAACAAAATATTATTCGAAACTTCAAACTTTATGATGGCCATTGTCACCAAGTTATGTACAGAAAATTAACTAAACCTTAATTTTTTTGACATTTAAAAAAATTTTAGCAATTTTAACAAAACACCGTGGCAACTGTCTAAGGATTTTTGCTTGTTTGTTCAAAAATTTCATTGCTATGTCTGGTTTTCAGATTTTTGATCCATCTATGAAACATAATCTGGGTTTAAAAAATTAATATTGCAGCTACTCAAGGCGTTATATTAACTGAGTTTGCATATATTATCGTTTTACACCAAATTACTAACTTCAGAAGCGTTGTATTGAGCATTAAAAACACCGCGAAACTTTTTTGCCCATAATAAATATCGAAACGAATTTGCCAACGTAATTGATACTAATAAGCCGATACCTAAATCCAAAAATATAATTTTTTTCCAGGTAACCATCGATAAGAATTTGAATGTTTTTGTAATTTCATCTTCAGAGTGTCAAATTTATTTCCGTGAAGGATATTTAAAATGGAATCTCGATTATCAGCTGGCGACATTCCCCTCCAACTATCTTGAAACAATAAAATCTTCAAAAAAGTTATATGCTCTGCTATCAACAAAACAGTTTCTTAGAATAAACTGTGTATCATCTAAGGAAAGTCTCGAAAGAAATGTTAAGACTGTATATTGATAAAAACATTTCATAGCTTTTTGTCCTTTTGCAAATCAAATAATTCAGAAATCAAACTGGTCCATGTTATCTTGAAATTTCGGAAGTTATTACCTGTGAACATGTTGGAAGATATGATTTAAATCGCAATGATGAATGCTGAAAAGAGGCTTCCATCAAGACATGGTATATGTTGAGTTTAGTTAGATTAATTTTCGTTTAGGACGGATTTCGCAATTTTGAACTATGATCAGCTGATGGAGACGACACCTGAGTCGGTACCCTTCTCTCCAACTCCCCCACCACCACCACCATGACAATAGGAGGACCTCTGACCCTCGATTGATAACACTAGGCCCTTATATACAGCGGATTCCTCTTGAATCGGGTCTCGAACCTCCAATCCCGCAGCCGAACTCTATCCCGAGACTACTGCTGATCGATTTACTTTTGGAGACAGTTTTATAGAAAAATCTTATCATTTCAGGCCTTCTCCTTTCAAGGGTAATAAGTATCTTTTTTTTTCAAATAAGTAGTTATTATGACTGAAAAATTAACGATAGGAAAAGTCTTTGATATAGAAACACGCACAAAATATCGAAAATGCTAACATTACTTCACATTTTTTAAGACTTTATATGCCCCATAAATTCACATTCTTCTTATCCCCTTTACCAAGATGCGTTTCCAAGAAAAGATAAAATATCAAAATTTAATAATTATGAGCATAAATTGAATGAAATCTTGCGATTTTGCTATAATTTTGGTAAATGTAATTGGAAATCAGTTGCGTACCTACATAAAAGGGCGCCCAGGGCAAATACTCAAAACCGCACCCCTCTCTTTCATTTGAAATGTGATCCTCGTTTTCTTTTCGGAAACTTTATGCCGGGGACTGTAAAAATTAAAAGAGCAAATAAAGTTTATAAAACATTTCTTAGCTGATAGTATTAACACATTACAAATTTTTTAAAAAGATTTTGCTAAATTTTCACAGAAAACTTGGTTCATACTAACTTTAATTCCTTTAATAGAGCTGAAATTAGAAATTCAAAGCTGTTTGTAAGAGACTTTGGTTATATTAGAAAAATATAAAAGGTACATATTACAATTATTTCGTATTTAAAAAATAATGTAAAATGTGTACAAACTTCTTAAAATTTTGCAAAAGCCTTTGTGACTAATATATTTCATAATATTCATAATATAAATCATCATATAATTTCATACATATCTTTAAATTTATCAATCAAAAATTACAACTAATAAAGTTTAATTATGTATATTTTATCTAGCATCTTGTGACAAAGTTAAAATTCATTGAATGAAATTAGAGATACTATATTGCAGAAAAAAATGCTGATTTAAACATGAATTAAAACTATAACGATTTGTCTATGACATTTAAAACTGCACTTCCTTATTATTTTGGTAAACATTATGTTTGTACATAAAAAAAATATTACATTATTTCTGAAAAAAGTTGAAAGCTTTAAGATGTCCGAAATGTTATAAATTAACCTTCCTGGCTTTTAACGAAGCAAAAGTTTTTATAATTTCATTCAAGTCAGCTTTTTGTGTTTCTGCTTTCTGTATAATCAAAAGAGCTAAGACACAGAACTAAATCTCTTTTGTCTTTTTGAAGTTAGAGGTATGAAAGTATCAGTTTTACTTTGCTGAAATATCTCTCGCAGCTTGCAATAGATGTTGCTATCGTCAAAAGTATCTGCAGAGCTATTTGGAAAGACACTTTCATCCCCCATAGCTGAAAATGAATTGCAGAATCCCTTTGGGTTTTTTATATTTTTTCTAACAATCGCCTTGATAATAACATTCTGCAATCAAGAATTTCATCATGAAGTTCCAAACCATTAAAATCCCGATTGTAGAGATCACACACATTTTTATAGTTTTCTTGCAGAATATCTGTATTAGGGCTTCACATTTCGACCGGAACTGAATTTCTCTTATTTATGTATTTGTTCTCGTTAATTATCAAAGAAGTCGCTTGCATTTTCCTTGATTTCAAGGTCAATAAGGACTGGGAATTTTTACTTGCAATTGATTAAAGTTTTGCGGTCTTTTCTCTCTCTTTCAGTATTTCTTTGTTTGTTTGTGTTTAACAGAGCAACTTCATCTTGGTATTGCGAGATAAAATTCAAAATAAACACTATAGCGTTTTCAGCATACAGATTATGCAAATATTCTGTACGAAAAACAATGTAATGAATGTTAGTAATAGTGTGAACTTACCTCTATCAAAGTTACTGGAATGCTCTTACACTACACCAAAAAATGGAGGTATATTTTCCCTTCTCCACTCTTTGTTGATTCGAAATAGGAATGGCGCTTTCTACTAACCATTTGTCACCAACTTCCGAAAAAACCGATATCCAATCAGTATGAACCCGTGAGAAACCAGAGAAACCTTGTGGAGATTATCATTCCTAATTATCTTCAAATATCTCCCACCCCACCGATACACAAATCTGTAAAAAGGACCTTCCTACGAGCTTTTAACTTCATAGATAGAGGTTTTGGTCAGTAAATCTCTGAAACACAATATTATTTTTCATTTTGTCACAGCTTGAGGTTTCCAGCCTGTAAAAATGACTGTATCCTTAAGATTTTCCCACACTTTGTTGAAACCATTTCAATTTTTAAGAATTTTGGGGATAAGAGCTTTAAAAAATCTACTATTCTTTTAAATACAACCAATGGATTTCTCAATTTTGCGCCCCCTGGTAATTGCGTGCAGGACACGTGCCCTACCTGCTCCACCCTAGTTACGCCACTGGTAGAAAGCGAGATGTAATATGTTGCAATCCTTGTGATCAGCTTATGAATGCGAAAAGCCAAAATGATTAATTGATTAATGAAATAAATAAATACTTATATACAATTTAACAATAGTAGTACTTCGGTCGTAAGAGAGTAAATTTGTCATCAAAAATTAAATAGATTAATGTATATTAATAAAACTCCAGAAGGTATTGCTAATATTTGCCTACCTAATAAATCTTACAATAATATCTATACAGTTTTATAGTCCGAGGCGGCATAGTGGTAAGATCTCGCCTTTGGGACGGGTGAGTTCCAAGATCCAAAACCAGGTTACATGAAAGATCCGCATTGTGTATGGGCTAAATCAGAAGATGAGATTCAAACGATTGTGAGGCACGGAAGTTTAGAGAAGGGACTGCTTGGTATGGGTTTGTCATGAGGAGTTGATACATGTTAAATCTATGGTGACTAGAACATATTCACAATGGTATAGCTTTAAAATTCTCCTTAAAATTGAACGTAGTTGTCTTATTAAGACTTTAACTTTTTTGCTTATTTTAACTTAATTACTTGTTTTGAAAATGCTCTGCTTTTATCATACTTGTTGTAAAAAGAACCACAAAAAATCCTTTAAAACTATTAATATGTATTTTCTTAAAGAAAGTTTATAAATTTGGATAAAACTTAGGGAAAGATTTGTTTCTTGAACTAAAAATTTACATAAAACTGTATTCTTTTGAACAATATTTGCAAATGATGGCGAGACTGATGGATTGAAAAGAGAATGAACGATGGGAAACAAAAAACAAAAACAAAAAAATGTTTTTTTATATGCCAAGAAAATTTTAACGGTTTTAGGGTATTTTGAGGTTTCTGTTTTCAAAACTAGTCTTACTTTGCAGAACTGGCTCTAGTTTTTGAAACAATACATATTGTCAATAATTCTTGTTGCAATTTATTTTGATCTCAAGTATGTATTTTCGTCTTAAAACGTTTAAACTCCTGGTGTGTGTTTAGAGGATTCGGTGCTTGTGTGTTTTTACTTTTTAACACTTGCCTTTTGGAAATGGTCTTTTAATTTTTTAAAAAATACGATTTTTAAAATCATCGTGTGTTTTAATGTTTATGTGATTTTGTGTTTTCGTTTTTAATTATAAATGCGTTTGCAAAATGTTTATGATTTTGTGCATTCTCTGTGTTCAACTTTTTATTTTCTAGCGCATTTTTTTATTTACTCGTTGTGGCTTTTGTTCTTTGTGTGTTTGTTGTTCATAACGCTCTGTAAATGGAGTTTTCTCTGTACTGTGCTTTTCTTTAAATAAATAAAATAAATAAATTTCAATCGTGTTTGCAATAGGGTGGGCCGAAAAAAGTTAATTTTTTTTCATGTCGCTATACAGCGGGAAAATTTCAGAATTGGTGAGAAATAAAACGGGGAAAATTAATTAAATTGATTGATATCTGCTGCTACCGCATGGGCCTTAAAAGACCAAAAAAAAGTGTCAAAATTATACTGCTTTACATTATTTTTAAAAATTTTCAAGATTTCTCTTAATCTCTTTATTATAGCATTAGCTCTTAAGTAATCAACTTCTTAAAAGTAAAAAAAAAAATATTTTATCAAAATCGATCCATAACTTCCTGTCGCAGATTCCTTTCAAAATTGTCAAAAACATGTGAAAATACTTCAATATGCAGTCTTTCGTTCCTAATTAACATCATAATCTTCCCACATCATTTTGCCAATGTAATACAACAGGTCAATGTACATGCATGGCAAAATGTTATTTAGGTCTCAAAAATGTCAAATTTAATTATTTTCTCTGTTTAGGGTAACATTTGCAAAACTAAGCTCCTCAACTAGAATATTATTTGTTAGTTAAGAACGATGCGATTTGAGTGGTGGGTACATTTTACTATTGAAATATAATTTTCACTTTATCTCGAAAACTAGAGCCAATCTGACCAAAAAATGCCGGATTCGGAATCAGCATCACGAATTACCCTAAAATCACAGGAATGACATTGGCAAAAATCAGTGTTGACCAATGTTATTATTAGCTGAATCAATAAGTATCAGAAAATTTCTCTGAGCAAAAATTAATGAATGAGCAGCAATGTGAAACTTCATATACATTTTTTGAGAGAGATATTTAATTATTTAAAGAATTCATATTTAGATCCAAACCGTTCTATTAAAGGATATGCCATTATTTGGTATTAAATCTATTTTCAAATACTACTTATTTAAATGGAATTAATTTTCTTCCCGAATGTTTCATTATGTACCATTTTGGCTGGCTGGAAAACAAGCTCGTCCTTGAGTTGCAAACTTAAAAAGAGCCAGCTTAAAGTCATATAAAATATATAAGTAATTGTAGCAAAAATAAATAAGATGAAATATTCTTGTATTTATAAAAATGCAACATAACTAAATATAAAATAACTAGCTGATACCCGCAACTTTGTTGGCGTAGTATAATTAATAGATCTTTTTAAATGAAATATTTTATAAACAAAATCCTTTTATCGTCTGAAACGTTTAATTAAAAGGAAAATATCTATGAACCAAACTAATTTTAAAAACAATCGAAAGCTAATTTTTTCTATAAGTTACTAATAAATTTTTAAAAATGGCATAAAGTTTAACATTTTGATGCTTCAGTTTGATTTATATCGATAAGCACTTGACGGAATTCCAACACAAAATTGTCTGCACCTTTATTTTTAATTAAAATAAGAAAATCTGTCGCACAAAAGATTTTTAGGATCTCGTAGTTTCTAAAAAATACTGTCACCAAACGATTTTTTAAATAGCAGAAAGCTAGTATTTTAAACAGTTATCAATAATTTCTTAAAAATGTTTATTTGTTTGATCTAGTTTGATGGCACAAGTGTCAATTTGGCTATACTGTGCTAAATGTTCGTTGTTTTCAAATCGTATAAAATTTTAAAAACATGCAACTGTTTAAACTAAATTATTTTAATCTTATAAATTCTTATTCTTAAGAATCTTAAAAATTAATGATTAATATTCATTCTCAAATAAAACATTGAGAATGAAACAATAAAACCCATTTAAATCTCCATCCACCATTAAAATGAGAAAGAATTCGTAAAAGAACGCAACTCGCCATCATCAGTTGTCGGTTAATAATGTTTTCTTTCTTCCTTTTTAATCGGCGAAAGAGCCCTTCTACACATGAATATTCTAAAAAAAGTTGCAAGCGATATGTGTTTGAAAATATTTCCAAAAAGAGATTAAAATTAAAAAGAATGTCGTTTGAAAATGAAATTGGTATCATTGAAAGCTAATTTTTTGAACTTTAACATGATTTTAAAAATGTTTTTTGCGGTATCCTCCGACGTTATTTTAATTAATTAAAGTTCTAAATAAACTTTCAAAAAATCCTTTCTTAGTGAGCGCCTACTACCCAAGAAGCAACCATCGGCCAAATTTCAAGTTTCTAGTCCTAGTGGTTTGGGAGATTCAGTGATGAGTCAGTTGAGTGACTTTCTCTTTTATATATATAGATAAACGGTCAATGAATTCTTCGAAATTTATAAACTTCATAAGTAGAAAATTACTTCAATTCAAAAAAATTTAATTGAAAAGCTGAAAAGACAATTTGAAAGACGGAAGGAGGCCGCGGTGGCCTAGTGGTAAGGTTTCGGCTTTGGGGCCGGAGGGCTCCAGATTCGAGACCCAGCTCCACTGAATATTCGTCGTATATGGGGCCTGCTGCGCCTTAAATCATTCGTAATGGCCAAACGTCCTCCCATTGGTGTGGCGTGAAAGTTTGGAGAGAGGGTGCTAGCTCAGGCGTCGCCCTCGTCATCTGACCGTGGTTCAAAATTACGAAGTCCGTCCCAAAATAGGCCTCTTGTTGCTTCAAAACGGGACGTTAATATAGCTAAGCTAAAATCGAAAAATAATATTTTTGAGTATATAGAAAGTATCATTTAAAAAATTTAACTCACTCTAACACAAAGGAAAAATGGGCTATAGGCAAAATAGGCACCGAAGATTGTAAATATGAAATTCGTTTGAAATACTATGCTTTTACTTCATTTTTTTTAAAAAGGGCATTATTCAAAAATCTCTTGTGAGCCATATAGAAATAATTTCTTTCCGTTATGATTTTATAAAAAAATACAGTTGTTTTCCCCGTATGTCCCATAAAATCAGAGTTCCAGAGAAAGGTCCAGAATTACATTAAAATAACTGTTTATAAGGCTGTAGAAAGTATACTGACCACCAAATTTATCAATTTTTTTACGTCTATGACAAGCTATTTTACCATATCTGATTATAGCTGCTTTCTCTTTATAACTTCAGAAACCAGAAAAATGTTAATAATTACTTTAAGACACAATGTGGATTTACCAATCAAATTAGGCATCAATTGATTATTATTTTTGTTTTTGAGATAGTAATGTTCCCTACATCTAATGACTGAAGAATGGCGTTAACTCTCCCCAAATCGTTCCATGAAACGAATACCATTCTATAGAATTTCGATTTATTAATGAACCAAATTAATTAAAAAGCAAATGAATTTCATCTAATAAGCTTCAAGCGAAACAAAATTTCACTACTATGTAGTACAGTCATCAGAAAAAAAAAAGACACCTCTGTATCTCGAATGTTTACTATCGCATTTTCATAAAACTAGTGTCGATGGAAATCAGGGAGGATCCACAAGCGCCATGCGCAGACGGTCTTTCCGCGCATTACGTCATATTGGGACAGATTCCGAAACTTTCCGCTTTCCCACGCAGTTTCGAATTAAGGAAACAAAATTATTCCATCTCTAAGATACCTGATTTACTGCGAATCACTATTTGAATTTGTGGTGCATTTTATTGCGAAAAGTACCTTTAAAGTTTTTTTACTAATTGTTTTTAATTAGTTCTGATCTGAGTGATAGTAAAAATGAGCTACCTGATTTAACTTTAAAGTTTTTTACTAATTGCTTTTAATTAGTTCCGATCTGACTGTTTGAAAAAATGAGTTACCTGATTTACTGCATTCTATTGCAAGTCACTATTTGTTATCTTTAAAGTTTTTTACTAATTTCTTTTAATTAGTTTTGATTTGAGTGTTGGTAAATGAGTTCTATTTTTAAGAAATTATTAACAATATTTGTTTCTTAAAATTTGAACGTGTGGTTCATATTTCTATTTTGTAAATTTCGTTTTTGTTAAAATGGTTCTTTCTTAAGATTTGAATTTGAATTTGATTTATTTTAATTAGACAAAATTCACAAAGAATGTTGTTTATGATGAAGTTTCTTAATTCATACAATTTCGGGCCTTTATTGTTTAATGTTACTATATATTTACAACTAAAATTTACTACAAATTATTATTTTTTTATTTCTTACGCACTCCGCCAATGTACATTAGATTTTCTACTATAAGTTTTGTTAGTAAATCTGTGACAATCAGAGCTGAGATATTGTTGGTGGGTTAAAAGCCCGTCTTATACGGGCACAAATCTTTCATTCTGTAAGAAACGATGAAAATACCCGATTAATGGTTCGTTATTGTATCTTCATCATTTTACACCACAAGAGTGCTTTTTATTGCTTATGAATTCAGCGTCATGAATTTTTATTTTAATGAAAATGATTTCTAGTACTTCTCTTTTTGTTTACTTTACAGCAATTCAAAATGATCGATTCGAAAATTTTAATTAGGCGAATTATCACCTTATCATAACGAACAGCTTTTATATTAAAAGTTTTTTGTCTGCAAGAATTGCTCATAAGTTATGAGCCGAAAAACGATATATTCAAAACCCCTCCCAATTTATCATTTCCCCATAAATCCGTTATGATTGAAGATAGAAAGAAAATTTCAATTAGGGGAATTATCACCTTATCATAACAAACTACTTTTATATTGACATTTTTTTTGACAGCAAGAATTACTTAGAGAATTGGTTATGAGTTCCCATCAGCCACTTCCACTTTTTATACAGTAAACAAGTTGATATACCTGGCTTTGCTCCGTATTAAAATATTTTCATGTTTAATATTTTTAATATAAAAATTACTATTGTAAAAATATTATAATACACATATTCTTTTTCTGATCTGAAACATTTTTAATTAAAATGAGAATATCAATTGAATCAGACGATTTTCAAAAACAGCCGTTTTCTCCATTCATTATTATTTATTACATAGGTACTTCAAATTTTGTTAACAATTACTAAAGTAATAGAAAGGTTTTAATGAATATTTTGAAACAATTAAATTAACTACTTAATTATTCATTAGTTTAAGGCATGAAAATAAATCAAAAATTGGTCCAGATACAAATTGTTAATCCTTTACTTTTAAAATTTTCTTTTAGTATTCTTCCTTCTGGAAACAGTTCTTCGTATTATTCTTGTTCTTCAACAAGAATATTATTATGAATTCAGTTGAAAATTAATTTTGAAAAAAATATTAAAATGAGAGAAAAAAAATTATGGAAATGAAAGATATCGCGGAAAAACGCATTGCTTAATTTTTAATTAACTGAAATTTTAAGCAACTTTTAGGCTTTGAAAAGTCAAGGTGGCCTTTCTCTTTTCTTAAATAAAAAGTTGGCAAAGTTTGGTTAAAATCAGACTAATGGATTAGGAGGAGATGTGGAACATGCATACATAGCCACAATGACTTTTATTTAAATTAAAGTAATTATTATATTATTATAAGATTAAGATTGCTGGCAAAAAGTATGAGCCATAAAAAAGGTTTCAGTGAAGATTTTGTCACAATTAATTATTTAATTTTAATTAAGTAAATAGTTAATTTTAATTAATCAAACAGTTAATTTTAATAGTTGATGTGATAATTAGTTAATTTTACAGATTACTTTAATTTGATATTTAACTAAACATCGCGGGATCATGAATTGTTTAATAAATTCAATATATAATAGCCAAAAACGATAAATATTTAAATAAGAGTTCCCTCTATCCTTTTTGATATTGAAAAATATCTCCTTAACTTTACAATTGTTTTGGGATTTTCTGCCTGAGTATTTGGTTTTAACCGTCGATGGAGATTTAAATTTACTGTTCAAATTGGCTATATTCATATAATGTGCTTTAAACACACGTATTAAATTTGCCACTCATAATGCTTAATAATTTTTATTCTCTTATATTTTAAGAATTTAGTGACTATTATCTCTGTAACCAGGGAGTTCTCTAAATGAGCCCATTTTAGTAATGTTTAAGTGTCTCATGTCATGTAACTTTACCATGACAAAGTAATGTTCGCACAAATTAAATAAATTAATTTTTAAATCCAGAGTCTTGCTTCATTCGTGTCAAGAGTCAATTTCTTGTTACTGTTTCAGATAGACTGGCTTAAAATTATCTAGGAGATATTTGAACTGCTGAGATGTTTATTTCTTTATGACTCATGCCTGTTGAATGTTATTATTTGTTGATATAAAAAAATTTACCAATGTACTGACCAATAAATCTAGCACAACCGTTTGGAATGAAAAATGGAATGATTAAACCTTAATATAGTAAAAAATTAAATGTCATGAAACATAATGCGTAAATAATTGCAATGTGTAGAAACAATAAGGTCATTGGCTATGTATGTTTTGATCAATATGTAATATACCATTACTTTTGTAACATTAGCGTAAAGGAATATACCTTTTCCTTCAAGCTTGCCGAAAAGGGATTTTTTTTAATTCAATCTCTTTAAGAGTATTTTGTGTTCATAAAGTAAAGATAAGAGTTAAAGCAAAATATTTCAATACTACTGTTTTCAATTGCTCTTTTATATTAATACTTTATTACTATTGTATATTAATTATGTTTTTGTTGTAAACTCTAATCTCATTTCATACAAAATAATTACATATATAATCATTATCGTTATTATGCTCACAAATGTCATAAAAACACATTGTTAAAGTTTAAAAATAAAATTTGACATACGATCTATAACGTAGTGCTTTGTTTCTGAACTGCAAGTGTATGTTTAATAAGTATAGCGTGATATGTGACAAGGGGGGGAGGGGGTATGGTGAAGTGTGACACTTTGTGAGAAAAGAGGAAGGGGAGGTCAAAAATATTGAAAAAAGTGTGACATCATTTATGGACAGCCCCTAAGCTGATTTCCTTTTAATGCTTTCACCTTTATGAAGGAGGAATAAAATTTTTGCTCCTGAACCTTAGCCTACCTTATTTGCAGGTACGATGCGTTTGAATAAAATGTTATTTGTAGGAACTGTGCGATCGAATAGAACGTCTGAGCCTTAACCTACCTTATTTGCATGTACGATGCGTTCGAATGCAACTTTATTTGTAGGCACTGCGCGATCGGATAGAACATTATTTGTAGGTATTATGCGTTTGAATAAAACGTTATTTGTATGTACTGCACGGGCAGATGAAACGTTAATTGGAGGTACAGTAGTAATGGATAAAATGTTATATTTACAGATATCTTCCATTCTCTTAAGCCAGTGGCGCCATCTGCGTATGAATTTAAGAAGAAATTGTTAAAAAAATTGTATTTATAATAGTGAATTCTAAATTAAATACTAAAATGTAGAAAATAATTAAAATAAAAAATTACTTTTTAGTACACTAATGAAGCAGTGTTTTTAAAAACAGCTTTTATTCTTTTCTTAATTTAAAACACTTGTAAATTGGAGAGATGGAATTTACATTAGGAGTTATTTTAAATTTATCGGATAATATACCATCCAAAATATTAGTCATGCGGCAAAAAGAATGGAGGAAAAAAGTTCTTAGGAATATGTAAGAAAAATGTGTAAAGATTTTCTCCCAGAAGAAGGTGATACTGGCGAGTTAAAATACTCAGAGAAAAAGTTTGCCACTCAGGACCGAACAACAGAACAATGAATTGCAAACGCAATGTCTTGACAAATGTACACTCATGTCCATAAATTAAGGATAATGAAGTTCAGGCAAAGAAAGAGACAGAAGCAAAACAAATTTGACTTATTTGTAAAGTCTATTTATTAAACAAAAGGTAAAGAGCAAAACAGATGCTATATGTTTGACATAATTAATAAAAATTGCGATTTTTACTCCCTGGAGCAAATTTCAAAAAAGAATCTATTTACAAAAAATAGTATAACATGGTTAGTATGATGGTTAATACGGAGTATGTCTCCCGGACGATGCAATAGAGGCCTTACAACGCCTAGGCATGCTGAGTATCAAATTATCAGTCTGATCTTCGGGAATATTACACCACTCATCAAGCAATGCCCTCCGAAGTTCCGGTAGACAGGTGGGAGGGGGTTGACGGGCTGCAATTCGTCGACCAAGCATATCCCGCACATGCTCTATTGGATACAAGTCCGGTGAGTATGCTGGCCAATCCATACGGGTGATATTCTCCGATTGAAGGCATTCGTCTACAATGTTTGCACGGTGAGGACGGGCGTTGTCATCCATAAACAGAAATTCAGCACCCATGGCGCCCCGAAACAAACGTACATGTTGTTCCAGAATGACATCCCGATAGATGTGGCCTGTCATCGTTACACTCTGAACATGCAGGTCAGTTCTGGAACCAAGAATAATTCCTCCCCAAACGAGCCATCCTGCACCACCATAACGGTGTCGTTCAATGGTGTTCTCTTGGTGGTAACGGGTACCTGGCGCTTTCCATATGAAAGACCGGCGAGAATCAGACTGCAAACTAAATCTGGACTCGTCGGAAAACATCACACAAGACCACTGTTGCGGTGTTCACAATGCATGCTCTCTACTCCAGGCTAATCGCAGGTGACAGTGAGTTGCGGTAAGTGGAACACATCTGAAATGCCTACGAGCATATAGACCAATGTGCCCTAAGCGTCTGTACACGGTCTGCCTTGAAACTGTCGTACCGGTAGCTAAAGAGAGCTGACGAGACAGGTCTGATGCTGTGCTCCGTCTGTTTCTTTTGGCAGTAACTGCCAAATACCGGTCCTCATTCGGCATTGCAACTCGGGGGCGACCTGTGCTGTAACATCTACTCACATTACCATCATCTTGGAATCGTTGCCAAAGCCTGGAGATGACACTCTGGGCGATTCCAAGTTCCTCGGATACTTCTAGCTGGGTACGTCCACATTCCAGTCGTCCGATAATTCTACCACGTAAAAAATCATCCAAATGCTTCCTTTGTGCCATAACTATGCGGTTGTGCATTGAAAGGCTAAAAGCGCTTGTGAATAATTTTACTTCTTTGCCACCATTCCTTATATGCCCCTCTCTTGCCCACACTCTCGTCATTGTGACGCACTATCGCGCCATCTGGTGGTTCCTGTAATTTGCATATTCTTCTTCAAGATGTGTGTGATAATTCTACAGGTGAAATTTTATTTTAGGTTTAATTTCTGGCTGTGATTCAAAATATCAGCAATTTATGGACATGAGTGTACTATCGGAACACGCCAGCTGGAAGGTGAAACAGGGTTTTTTGTTATTTCAACTGTTATTTATATAGTAATTTCGAATTTTTTAAAGATTGCTGATTTTTAGATAGAAGTCAATGTGATAAAATTTATTTACAGTTTTTTAGATTTTTTTCTC